>VDFB02358134.1:58190040-58212198 GCA_007258455.2 Sequoia sempervirens
CAAGGATGTGGAATATGAAGCCTTGGTTCATGGTCTAATACTTACAGAATGAATAGGCATAAAGAGCATGCAAGCATTCGATGATTCAAAGTTAGTTGTGAGTTAGGTCCATGGAAAAGGAGCTGCAAAGAATATAACAATGAAGTCATACAGATATCAGATATGGGATTTAATTGAAATATTTGAAGCTTTTAACATACAATTCATTCCCCAATCTCAAAATAGTGTCGTTGATCAGATGGCTTCAATTGGTTCATAATTTGAACCAATTTCTAATTCAACAATGAAGCAGAATGTAGTATAGATCATTGTCTGACCAACGATTCCAAATAATTATCAAAACTAGCAACAATTTGAGGATGATATACAGATCGCTACATTTTTACAAAAATCAAGAAGAGATTCTGACCATTCACAACTAGAAACAAAATCTCTTGAAGGGAAAGTTATCCAGTTAAAAGGCAATAAGCTTCCTTGAGGTTTAATCTCCCTTGAAAATACTTTTTACTATGAGGACACAAGAAATAGCAAACAAAGGTTCACTACGGATGTGAGGGATTATGAAGAGCATGATGTTGGAAGCAATAGAAAGTTAAGGGTCAAAAGGGACGTTCCATACAAGGATAAGGAAAGACTAAAAGATCTATGTTCTAGATATGACGGGTCTATAGCCTAGACCTATAATGATCTTAGAGGGTATGATCCAGGCATAATTCAACATACTATTTACTTGGCTAAAGGATCAAAGCCCATCCAAAAAAAATAAAGCTCAGTCAATCTAAAGGTCAAAGCATTGATGGAACAAGATCTCACCAGATTGATCAAATCAAGGATCATATATCCTATTAAATATTCCACCTAGGTGTCTAATATGGTACCAGTTTAGAAAAAGAATGGTGATATAATGCTCTATGTTGATTTCAAATATTTGAATAAATCTTCGCTAAAAGATCATAACCCTTTGCTATTAATGGAGTAGACCCTGCAGACTTTGGCTAGATCAGAGATGATTTCATTGCTCGATGGTTTCTCGGGTTATAACTAGGTATATGTAAAGGAAGGTGACCAACATAAAATAACATTTACCACTAAGTGGGGAATGTTCGTATACTCAAAAATGACATTCATACTTTCAAATGTTGGTGCAACTTTTCAGCAACCAATGTATATTACTTTTAGAGGATTAATTAATCAGATTATTTTAATATATTTGGATGACCTAATGGTCTTTTAAAAGTCAAAGGATGATCACTTTGACCATCTAGAAAATGTTTTCTAGAAATTTCAATAGTTAAGGATTTCTTTGAATCCCAAAATATGTGCTTTCAGAGTGCTCCAAGGAAAGCTACTTGATTTTGTCATATCAAAGGAGGGAATAGCGATAGACCTTGAAAGGGTGAGATCTATAATGGAGTTTCCCCTATAAGTAAATTAGAAAGGGCTGTAGTCTTTTCTAGGAAAGATCAACTTTGTTAGTAGGTTCATTTTGAACTTCATAGGCATTGCAAGACCTATCACACTGATGCTCAAAAAGAACCTAATCTTCAAATGGACCCTAGAAGGCAAAGAAATTTTTGATAGGATAAAGGTAGCTATCTTTGCCACCCCAGTATTGGCTAACCCAAAATTTTCCAAGGATTAATTCTACTATATATATATAGTGGAAAACATAGCATACCTTTGGTACTCACTTAGAAGGATGAAGGAAATAACGAAGAACATCCCATTGCATTTTACTCAAGAACTCTTAAAGGATATGAAACCAGATACAAATTTTATGAAAAGTAGACTTTTGATATTGTTAAAAGCCTAAAGTTCTGAAACTTCATGTCATCTAATATAATCATCATTCTCATCGCACATCCTAGTTTGCAAGAGTATATCACTGAGGGTGAGATAACAAAAAAAGGGCCAACTAGATCACTAAGATATTGGAATATGATGTTTATATTAAACCAACCAAGCTAGTTCAAGGAAGAGGTCTATGTGAATATCTAGTGCAGGAATCAAGTTCCTTAGCTGAGGAGACCGACCAAGTCTACACAAACCAGTTCAAGTCTGTTGAGTCTTGGGTGATGGATATACCTCCATCAAACACAATATATGAAAAAGGGGTAGTACTTGACCAACCTTCCATCTCAAAAAAGGAAATACTACCAACTCCAAGGCACTAGGTATGTATTAAATGAAGGTATCTTATTCAAAAGGAATTATGATGGTGTCCTGCTCTGATTCTTGAATAAGCCATATGTGGAAAGAGTTCTTAATGAATTTCATAGTAGTCATCAGGGAGGACATTTCTTCACCAAGAATATTTCCTTAAAGATAATGTGAGCAATATATTATTGGCCCTCTATTATTTCTAAAGCACGCCATTTGGTACAAAAGTGTACTTAGTGCCAATATTTTGTTAGAGAAAGAAATAATTCCACCTTACCTTTGAGCCTAATTGTAACTGAGGAACCCTTTGACCACTAGTTTTTGGATTTCATCAGGATGATAAATCCCATTTTTAGTTTTGGCCATAAGTGGATCCTTACGGAGATCAACTAATTCACAAGGTGGATAGAGGCCATCACCCTAAAAATGCTACAGAAGGTGAGATCATCAACTTCCTTGAAGAACTGGTAATAAGATTTGGGTTAACCAAAAACTATCATATTCGACAATGCATGAGTTTTTATGGGTTCAAGGATGTTGGATTTCACTATCAAACATGGGGTGTATGTTTAAACTTCATCAAATTAATACCCACAAGGAAATGGGTTAGTGGATTCAACCAACAAAAATCTAATTAGGTTAATCAAGCACATAGGGTCAGAGTGACAAAGGGATTGGCACAAGCATATGCAAGCTACTGTATGGGCAGAAAAAATTACACCTAAGTAGATCTTGAAGGAATCCCCTTATCAACTAGTATACGTAAAAGTGGTAGTTCTATGTGTTTCCATAGAGATACCTGCCTTGCAAAGTTAAAATCCCTGGAGATCAAAGAAAGTGGAAAAATGGAAGTAAGGTTGGAAAAAATCCTCAAACTTGAGGAGGACAGAGAAAATTCTTATGGACGCATAATTGGTCACCAACAGATAGTAAAATGATAGTTCAATAAAAGGAACTCCAACCCATATTTTAGGGAAGGAAGCTTGGTACTAAAGTATGATGAGTGCACTGTGAAACCAAGACAACATACAAAATTAGAAGCGCTATGGAAGGGACCCTTCCATATCAGCATGTGCAAGGAAAAGAATGCATATGAGCTTGAAGATATGGAATTAAATACTTTGGATATACTAGTGAATGGTATTTATCTAAAATTGTTTCAATAAAATACACAGTTCTTTAAAATTTTCATAGGTATGTACCATATGTAATTTTTTTTGTAAAATACAATCTATTTTTGAGAATAAAGCCATGACAATAATGCTAGAAGAAACATAAAAGGTACTACATTATATTCATTGAAAATTTTACTTTATAGTATGAGCCCGAGGCTTTGAGAGAAGTTGAATCTTGTTTTAAAACCCTAAAAGAGCTATACTACAAAAAAGAAAAAAATGAGAGGTAGGGAGAAAAAAATAGTAAGATTCATAAGCCTCCTACCGTCACTAAGCAGTCAAAAGTAGCTCTTTTTTAGTTTCTTATTCTTCTTCTTTGATAGGGTGAAAAGGGGTCAAAACAACACACATAGGCCCAACACACTAGCAACCTTAGTCCTCATTCCCACAACTATCTACCAGGAACTCAAAGTGATTTTTCCAATCAAGCCCACCAATACACTCCATGCCAATCTCCCTCAAGAGAAAGGTGTGTTAAATAAGCATAGGATCAACTTATCAGCCCAATAGATCAAAAATATTTTCAAAATTCAATTTAACCATTAGCACGTTACATTATGTCAGCTCAAACCAAGAAATACATCACACATAAGTTTTCATATCATATCAAAATTATCTTAACAAGTTGGAAAGAAATAGATCTCAACACAACCAACAGAATAATGTTACTTCATAGTACGAGCACTAGAGCACGACATAACCTGATCATGCATGCCTTTAACATTCATAAGTAATTTCCCAAAACTGCAATAAAAAATATCAACTAGAGAGAAATGGGGACTAGAATACTACAGAGGCACCAAAAATATTGGATTCACCACCAAAGAAGATAAGTCAGATATACACATAGGTTTAGAGTATTGAACCGAGTTACCAACATGGTGACATCAATGACAATATGTAGATAGCCTTCCAACAAGGTGGTTGTAGGACAAGACAGTGAGTGGTTCCTCTCGATGTCCATGGTTTGAAAGTCAATAAGGAAGGGTATCTAGACCACATCTTCCCCATAATTGATGTGCCTACGGAGGTCCATGATGTTCAGAATACTAAGACCAATGATGGCCACTTGCACAAATTCGTCAAGCCCATCCAAGTACATGGAGCCAAACATGGCATGGCACAACACAATTATCTAGGGCTTGGCTATGTCTAGGTCGAGAAGGGAGGCCACAAAGTGGGAGATGACATTAGAGTTTCATCACAATTAGTTTGCATCCTTCAAGTAGTCCTTTTTGAGGACCTATTTGCACACAACGACAATGAGGCAATTGTTCCTCTTGATCAGGTGCTTAATTTTGTGGCAAGTAATTTCACCAACAAAAGAGTATTGTAGGCTTTGTGCAAGGAGCCGAATGGGAGTTCCTAGACTAGATGACGTGATTTTAGTAAAAGTTAAGGCTAGAAAAATGAGAGATAGTAAGAAAAGCTTGCTAAACTTAAAAGATATTTTTTGAATGAATATTGTAATAAGGTGTCATAGATATTTATAGAAAAGATGCGTCGGTGAACCTAACCAATGAAAAATTTATTTATGGGTGGATGGCAACAGAGAAAATATCAAAGTAGCTAGAGGGAAAGAAGCCTTGAGAAATAAATTTGGGCACTAGGAGTAAATGCTCGCATAGGCTGATTGTCGCAATGTGTCCCTTACCATCACAAAGACTAGCTCACTTGCTTGGCGATAAGCCTTAAATATGCCGATAGTTTGAACTTCTTTGATACTCTTACTCTTATTATTAATAGTTGTTTAAACTTGTTGATTAAAGACTTTTTGGGTAATATCATGTAGCAATGAATTCCATATTCCTATAGCTTGACAACTTCATTAATTACCTTTTTGACCACCCACATAGCTGATGTATGCTTATGATTTTGGATAATGGAATAGGATTAACATGTGATTAATGAATAGATGTCATGTTACTTGTGTGTATGTTTTCCTTCACCTCTGTCATTTATTGCAGGATTGTTGGAGGGAGCAAAAACTGATGAAGCGCAAGAATCTTGACTCTTTTGAAGAAGTCATTCCAGTAATAACTCTTTGATCAAATCTTTGGGAAGAAGCTTTAACGATCCTTTGATCTAGGGAGTGTGTAATGCTATATTTTCTCTAGGTCATGTCGAGAAGATAGACTTTCATTTATGAATATCTGTTCCGTGGATTCAAAATGTATTTATGATCACAACTTCCTTTGTTAATTAGTTAGTTGTCCCTTTCATTTAAATAACCATTCCTCCTGTGCGAGTGAACAGGGATGAGATAGTATGTGTTAAAATTAAGTTGAATAATAATAGAGTTTTGTGTTAAGTTTTATTTTCAAAATAGAGTCATCGATGTATCCTGGTTCTGAGTATGAATAAAATTCGATAAAGCTTTGAGTCAACTTCTTGTGTAATTTAGTTGATGCTTGCTAAGGGGCCCCACTTAGTAAGTATTTTGTAGCAAGTTGTTGTAGTTAACTATTCATTTCATGTTGATTACCAATTAGAGACTATTTATGTAGATTTTAACGCAAACTTAGCTTTGTATTGCTCTTGCAGCATTGGGAATCCATCCCTGTGTCTATTCCTGTAGCATAAAGCCAGTTCACAGTTTGTCCATTAATAATAGCTGTTATGATTTCTATTTTAGCCAAGTTGTGTTTGAGTTAAGAAGCTTTATATTGCATTACTTTTAAGTATTTGTTTTCTATAGATGGTGACTAGAAACTAGTTCTTAGTGCACATACCGTGCTGCTCCATTTCAAGTATATGTTCCTTGGTTTGATAAAGTAAATGAACAACCATGAGAAGATGTTAGTCGCCTATTGGAATGTCCAATTCTCAGGTTTAGTTCTTCTATGACTTTTATATCCTTTTTTTGGGCGTGACCATTTTTGGTGCCGTTGCCGAGGATGGTGTCAATCTAAGAACCTGCTATAGTCATTGTTAGCAATAGTTTAGTCAGTTGCTTAAGTATTTTCAAATTCTTTTCAAATACCATTTATTCTATTGCATGCATAGAAGAAGAAGAGACGCACTGGGAAGGTTCCTCCCTGAAAACCTGTTTGTTGAATTACCATTTAACCTAGTTGACGAAGAACCTGAAGAAAATCTATTTGCTCTAATATTCCAGCACGCAAATATGGCAAATAACCCACCTAATCCACCTCCTGCTTTTGAGTTTCCCATTGTTCCTCAGCAAGACACTGATAACCTCAAAAATATTCCTTCTTCATTACTTTCCAAGTTCTATGACCTAGTTACAGAGGACCCAGAAACTTTCCTATTTGAGTCTGATATCCTCTGTCGTAGTTATGACTACACTTCAGATGCTCACAAACTGAAGTTTTTTCCTTCCACCTTGAAGGAAGGAGCTCTCAGATGGTTCATGAGTTTGGGAAGGGGTGTTGTTGATAGTTGGGTAGCCATGCAAACAAAATTCCTTAAGAAATATAAGGAATATTGTAAGAGTGCTAGTAAAGGTGATGACATATTCAGAATTCAGCAGAAGGAGGATGAAAGTCTGGAGGAATATATCTATAGATTCTTGTTTTCCCTAAAAAGGAATTCAAACCATACTCTCAACAAAGACTCTAAGAAACTACTTTTTCTAAGGGGAATCAGTGATGCATGTATAGACACCCTGGACCTAATGGGAGGTGATATAACTCAACTGCCTTGGGATGACATTAAGAAAATATGTCTCAATTACTCTTGAGCAAATGTGAAGAAAGGTCAAGGTCATCAAGCTACAGTTGGCAAGTCTTCTTCCGGTGGAGTCTCCTATATGGAGATAACCAATTTGCTATATGATTTCAAGTAGGATATCATCAACAATATGGCTACACAACTAGACACTATGCAAGCTCAGAAGAAACATGAGGAAGCTAAAGCAATCTTGGCCGAGTTCTGTCCACATTGCAGATAGAAGAAATGTGACTGCAAATGCAAGATGGTGGCTAATCTAGAAGCTAAGCAATTACCTACTGACTTTAAGCCAATAGAAGGTGATGATGATCAAGTGTTCTATGTTGCACAAAGGTGACCATGGGCTCAGAGACAAGGTATGCCTCAAGACCCTTTGACTTTTGGTAATCCTTATTCTAGCTATAATAACCAATGGCAACCCTCATATGGACCACCACCACCTTGGAATGCATCTCAACCAAATTGGCCTAATTATCTATCCCCTCAATGGAAATCTCCTCAAGGAGGTTGGCAGCAACTACAAGAACAATGGACCCCACTCTAAGGTAATTGGTAGCAAAGTCCTCAATGGAGAGGTCCTCAGCAATGGCAGAACTAGTCCCCTAGGTTCCTGCAGCTTCCATAGCCACAACCTCAGGCCCTCATGCCACCTCCTATAGCAACTTCCATAAATAATGGCCCTCTAAAACAAACACCTATGTCTGCTTAGCCGTTGCCAAATTCCAATAATAAGCAATAGCAACCTATGTATTTTGCTGAAGCCAACCAATATCATGCCTATGCTTTAAACCTTCATGATATCCATTTGAGGTCTGGAACCATTCTTCCTGCTCCACAACCGCCTTTAATTACTGAGATGCCAGATTCTCCCCCTAAAGAACCTATTGTACCTATTGTTCCTACTGAGCAAATGCCTATAACTGATA
Source organism: Sequoia sempervirens (assembly GCA_007258455.2). Taxonomy (NCBI): domain Eukaryota; kingdom Viridiplantae; phylum Streptophyta; class Pinopsida; order Cupressales; family Cupressaceae; genus Sequoia; species Sequoia sempervirens. Next base: position 58,197,995 of record VDFB02358134.1, read on the forward strand.
TGGTTTCTAAGGAGCCTATTTTTCAAAGTCAAGACAAACCACCTTTTCCTCAGAGGTTACAAAGTACTACATCTAAACCCATGGAAGAACCCACTTTTGACATTTTGGATTAGCTAAAGAATGTACAAATTCAAATCCTTTTATTTCAGGCCATTAAAGATGTTCCTATTTTTAGAAAAACAATTAAAGAAGCCTGTTTGAAGAAGCCTGGATGGAAGAAAAATGATCCCCAAACAATTCATGTCTTAGGGAAATTGGATGATATAATGTTGGGAAATGTAGTCATTCCAAAGTACATTGACCCTGGAAGTCTTGTAGTGCAAATACATATAAATGGCCAAATTGTAAAAAATGTTTTGATTGACCTTGGTGCTGCCATCAATGTCATGACCAAGCATACTATAGACTACTTGAACATTCTAAACATTAGGTCTACACCTACAGTCCTACAGCTTGCAGATAGCTCCATAGTCAAACCTGATGGAATGGTGGAAGATGTAATTGTTACTCTTGAATCTTGGGAGTATCCAGTTGATTTTACAATATTATCTGTTAAGGAAACTTTAGGAGGATACCCAGTTATCCTAGGTAGACCATGGTTAGCAACTGCTAATGCTTTTATAGGATGTCATTTTGGAGATATGACTTTTTTATGGACAGTCCACAAAAAAATTGGCCTTGTATCCGCCTGCTAGACCTCAACAGAATTGTCCCAACCTGTTTGGCAGATGTGGGGGAAGAAATGAAGAAGCCAATTCGTTGGTTCAATTAATGATGCTTCAAACTGATCCATTCTCACAACTTTAGAATGAGGATGCCTTGCTTTTTCAAATTTTGCAGTCTAACTCTGATACGGGTAGTTCATCTGATCCAAATAGCAGTCATCTACAATGTTTCCTGCAAGCAACTAAATTCTGAGAGTTTGCTACCTAAATTTCCTACAATTTTTCATAACTTGCTTCCACAAGAGGTACAAACATCACCTGTAGATTCTATGAGTGATCTCACTAAGCAGATAGAATTGTCTCCAGGTCACTGTTTGAATATCAATAGCAAGCTGTCACAATCTCAACAGGCTGTCTATTCAAAATGCTACAAGATCAACATAAAGCTTTTGCATGGGAATATGGGGACATGCAAGGAATAGATCCTCGAATTTGTACTCATAGGATCTATATCAAAGAAGGCTGTTTACAGTTCGGCGACCTCAAAGAAAGAATAAATCCGACGAGAAATAGTTAGAATAGGCTTCAAAAGTTGATTGATGCTAGTTTTATTTATCCAATTTCTGACAGTCAGTGGGTCTCATTAGTTATTGTCCCTAAAAAAGGAGGAAAATGGAGAGTGTGTGTAGATTACAGAGAGTTGAACACTGCCACTAAAAAAGATCACTTTCACTGCCCTTTGTAGACCAAGTGCTAGACTCATTGTCTGGTAAAGATATTTTTCCTTCTTGGATGGCTATAGTGGGTACAATAGATAAAAATTGCCCCTGAAGATCAAGATAAGACACTTTTACTGTCCATGGGGACATTTGCTTACTCAGTCTTGCCTTTTTGGTCTATGTAATGCGCCAGCAACATTTTGGAGAGCAGTAATTAGTATTTTTGCTAATATATCACATGACTATATGGAGATTTACATGGATGATTTCACTACCTATGGAGTTACATTTGAAGAAGCACTGGTGAATTTAGAAAAAGTATTGAAAAGATGCAGAGAGCAAAATTTGTCTCTGAACAGTGAAAGGTGCTTTATAATGATGGAAGAAGGAATTGTTCTTGGCCATCATATTTCCAAGAATGGAATTCAGGTTGACCCTGCTAAAATTAAAGTTATTCTGAATTTACAAACTCTTGTAAAACAAAAGGATGTCAGAAGCTTCCTTGGTCATGCAGGGTATTATAGAAGGTTTATAAAAGATTTTAGCAAAATTTTCAGTCCACTATATGCCTTATTAACCAAGGAGTCTCAATTTGATTGGACAGAGGCCTATGAAAAATCTTTCCTGCAACTAAAGGACTTGCTTACTAAAGCCCCTATTCTTCAAGGTCCAAAATGGACTTTGTCTTTTCACATACATACTGATATTTCTGATTTTGGTATAGGGGCAGTTTTAAGCCAAAAGGAAAATTCAATTGAGCATGCTATCTATTTTATCAGCTAAAACCTTCAAGGTCCTGAGCTAAACTACACTATTACAGAAAAGGAGTTGTTAGCAGTAGTGTATGCTTTGAATAAATTTGGGCATTATGTCTTAGGTTATTAGATATTTTTCCACACTAACCATTAAGCAATCAGGTATCTAATGAACAAGCCTACCATTTCTCGTAGGTTGGCAAGATAGCTCCTATTGTTACAAGAATTTGACATTACAATCATTAATAAACCAGAAAGAGCTAATGTTGTAGCTGATTTTTTATCAAGGCTTCAAATAACTACACCTGCTGAACACAAAGTCATTGATGATAGGTTCCTTGATGAACACCTATTTTCCATTGCTGCACATACTCCATGGTATGCAGACATTGCCAATTATTTAGCAGCAAGCAAAATACCAGCTCACTTTTCCCCAAAAGAAAAGAAACTGTTAATTGATAAAAGTTTTAACTTTCATGGATTGCAAATTGTCTGTTTTGCACTGTACCTAATCAAGTTATGCAAAGATGTGTAAGAGAAGAAGAGACTTATGATATCTTGCATGCTTGCCATGATGAGCCATGTGGGGGACATTTTGCATCAAAAAGAACATCAATGAAGGGTCTTACAATAGGATACTATTGGCCAACATTACATAAGGATGTTGTAGCTTATACAAGGAAATGTGACAGATGCCAACGTATGGGAAGACCAACCAGGTCAGATGAAATGCCCCTGTATCCATAGGTAATTGTCACCCCCTTTGATAAATGGGGAATGGATTTTGTTGGACCAATTGATCCACCATCAAATGGTAAGTCATACATTCTGGTTTGCATGGATTATGTAACAAAGTGGGTTGAAGTAAAGGCAATGACTCATGCTCATGATAATAAGGTTGCTAAATTTCTGTATGAGCAAATTTTACTAGATTTGGAGTTTCCAGAGAGCTGGTAACTGATCAGGGAGCTCAGTTCACATCCAATTTGATCACTGCACTAATGAATGACTATAAAATCAAACATAGGAAGTCCAGCCCCTATCACCCTCAAGCTAATGGTTAGGCATAGGTTACAAATAGGGAAATTGAGGTGATACTAACAAAGACAGTGCAGCTTCATTGGAAAGATTGGAGCAGTAGACTTCCTGAAGCAGTCTGGGCCTATCGAACCGCATGGAAGACAACAACTGGGTTTACACCTTTTGAACTGCTTTATGGGAAAACAACCATGTTGCCCATCGAATTTGAGCATAAAACTTTGAGGACAGCTCTTGAACTCAATATGGAAATATCTGAAGCACAGAAGGAACGTCTCCTACAGCTAAATACTTTGGACGAAATGAGAAAAGCTGCCCTGCAGCATACAGAAGCAGTCCAACAGCAAAGGAAGAAATGACACAATCAACACATCAAAACCAAGCAATTCTCTGCTGGTGATTAGGCTCTACTATATGATTCCAAATATCAAGAAAATCAAGGTAAGTTGACAACACGTTGGCTCGGTCCCTATGAAGTTGAGAATGTGTTTGAGAATGGATCAGTACAGTTGGCCACAATTGATCCAATCCGTTTTAAATTGCTAGTTAATGGCCACCAACTGCAGTTATATCATAAGCCGACATCAAAAGAAGAGTTCCTGAAGAAGTTTGTTTCAACTGGTCTTCCTACAGCAAAAGGCTTAGGCCTTTTTCCTGCAGCTTCTCTTTAAGTATTGTGTTGACCACCCATAATAAAGTTTTCTTTTTAAAGAAAACCACTTTTCTCTATTTCTTTTCATCTGTCACATCATTCATTTCTTTATCTACCATGTCATCCATATCGCCACTTCGCCTCAGTCATGTATTCAATCTTCTAGCTATCATTACATGATACGATGTTGCTCTTTATGGCATTCCCTAGAACTGAATTCAAGGTATGCAAAATCTTTTCATTATCGCATAATTTATTCTTTCTGTCTATTAATTAATTGTAATGTATACATCAGCCGTAATTGCATGCTTTAATCCTATCAACTTGCACATGTGAGGACACATGTCGAATGTTAAGTAGGGGGCGAGGGTATTCCAATTTCAAATTTTCCTATGCCAAATTTACGTTTGCTCAAAATAGTTATGATCTTGTACTTTCTAAAAGTATGATTGAAAAGCCATATCTTGAGAACAAGTTAACTACTTAGTTTAAGTAGTTATTAAAACTATTTTATGCTAAATTCTAGTTGTGATTTCTGGTGAGGAAAAAGGAAAGTGCAGTAACGAAGAAGAGTCTTTTTCAAGCTTTCAGCATCAGTTTGAGTTTTTGTTTTAAGGATTTTTTATTATGGGTGGCCAACTGGTAAGGCACGAGCCTGCAGCTCATGATGCGTTGATACAGGATCCTCAGTTAATGCAAGCATTTGCTAATTGTGGATGGTTAAATTATTTCTTGAGAATTGATTCTTTTGATGAAGAGGTTGCAGGCAAATTCTTAAGAACATTTTCAGAAAATGAGGCTACGGTTTGGGGCTTGACAGTGGATATGACAGAGGAAAGAATTTCAGAAGTTACTGGATTACTGACAGTGGGTGAAAATTTTCCTGTTGGAAGGGATGTTGTCTCTGCTAGGGTAGAGTTTACCCTACCAACTGATGGGCCCTTGGAAATTTCAAAGCAAGGATGTAAAAGAATGTCCCTACCTTATCCATACTCTGAATACGCCATCTTTGTTATCAGGTATTTCACTTGTGAAGGGCGCTTTTCTTACCTACATTCATATCATTTCAAATTGTTAAGTCATATGAGACATGGACTGGTAGTGAATGTTCTAAATTTCTTGTTGAACCTTTTGCAAAATAGTGCACATGAAACCCGAATGGGTAAACAAAACTCTATCACACATCATGCCCTAATAAAACTTTTGGTTGAGCGATCTTTAAGAGATGTTTCACCTCTTTCCTAGAATGAGTTTGTTTCCTAAAAAAGTCTTCAACCGCCTGAGCCCCCTAGGGTACTACCCACACAGCCTAGAAGAAAGAAAATGAGAATTGAGTCCACAAGTACTGAAACAGAGCAAGAATCTGCTGCTCCTGCAGCGCCCGGTCCTGCAGTAACACCCGTTAATACTCCAATTTCAATTTTTTCTTCCCCTGCCAAGTCTGGATCTTCAAGACTAGCTAGGAAGATGACTGCTAAGGAAGCATCCTTTGTTTTTTCTCCTTCTGCAAAACTACCAAGAAGAAGTTCATTGAGAAAATAGTCTAAGTTTGCTACAACCTCTGTTCAAACAGAAACTATCATAATATCGGAGGACTCTGCTGAGTCAGGTCATGATAACTCCCTGGATATGTCTACAAATATTCCACAAAGCTCCTCTGTTGTTCCTGAGGCAGCACAACCCAGTAATGTTGATAAAGGGAAAATGTTGAGTCTGGACGACTTAGCTTGTGCGGCTGAGAAAATTTCTGAGGAAGAACAATCTTCTCCAATGCAGCAACAAGACTTCATCCTGCAGCAAGAGGATTTTTTCCTACATCAAGAAGAAGGTGTGCTTGAACCACATGAAATGCCCCATGATAATCCATTGCCCACTAAAGTTTGCACAGATTTAGTTGTGTACAAAAGGACTCTACTGATTACATTTTTGGAATTTCTGAAAGTTAGTTGGAAGCCTGTGTCATTCTAGACTTTATGTTTTCGCCATCTCGCCAAAACTGAAGTCCAGCAAAGTTTATGGGATGAGGAAAAGAAAAAGTTGCAAAGAGAAATTGAAAGGCAAAAGCAAGAAATTCAAGATATGTAGAAGAAAATGGATAAAATGATGAAAATAACTGGACAGATAATGGAGTGTAGGCCGCCACCCAAAGTATATGCAATATGCCTAAAGGAACAATTTCTTTGGTTCAAATTAATGAGGATCTCCAGAAATTTGGATCCTAAAATTGAAACAGCCAAAGAATTCTATGATTTTTATGAAGTGGCCCCTAATTGGTTGAAAAACTCCATGTGTGAACTTTATTTACCTAGTTATTTAATTCCTACAAAAACTGAATGGAACCCCCTTCTTTATATTGGTGATATTCATCTAAGAGCACTTATGTCTTGGGCTGGAAATGAGATCAATTATGGGAGACAATTGGAAATTTATGAAGAAGCAGAAAGAGATGAACCTGTTCTTCTAAGAGCTAAGAGTTCAGATCCACACATAGTTTTTAGAACTTGGCTTAAAGTTACTTATGGATCGAATTACCCTCAGGAAAGAGAGAAATTTTTTGATATCAGAAAATAGGTATACAATGAGTTCAAAGAACAGAAATATACATTTTGGAAACTCGCCTCTTCCAGAATTAAGACAAGATGGGAGAAATTGACAGTTGGTCTAAGAAGGACAGAGCCTCACAGCCCATTGAACTTCACATCAGCACTCAGGAGATCAGAAAGGTACATGCAACTGGGTTTGCAAAGCAGATTTGAATTATGGATGCCACTGACTTTCCAACCTCCAGTTTTAATATGGCCGCTCTATCCTTACCAAGCTAAGGAAATTAATGAAGAAATAGAGAAGCGCAGATATGAAAGATGGGAGTTTACCAGAGGTTTTTACTACAAGTTTGGAACTTCATTGTAGGGTCATGCTTCTCCAACAAATTTCAGGGAAATAACACGAAAAGTCAATGTTGGAGGACTAGCATTACGATAAGTAGGGGACAAAATGATAAGCCTTAAATATGCTCATAGTTTGAACTTTTGATACTCTTACTTTTGTTATTAATTATTGTTTAAACTTGTTAATTAAAGACTTTTTTGGGTGGTATCCTGTTGCAATGAATTCCATATTCCCGTAGCTTGACAACTTCATTAATTACCTTTTTGACCGCCCGCATAGCTGATGTATGCTTATGATTTTGGATAATGGAATAGGATTAACATGTGATTAATGAATAGATGTCATGTTACTTGTCTGTATGTTTTCCTTCACCTCTATCATTTATTGCAGGATTGTTGGAGGGAGCAAAAACTGATTAAGCGCAAGAATCTCGACTCTGTTGAAGAATTCGTTCCAATAATAACTCTTTGACCAAATCTTTGGGAAGAAGCTTTAACGATCCTTTGATCTAGGGCACTGATGCTATATTTTCTCTGGGTCGCGTCGAGCAGATAAACATTCATTTATGAATATATGTTCCGTGGATTCAGAATGTATTTATGATCATGACTTCCTCTATTAATTCGTTAGTTGTCTCTTTCGTTTAAATAACCGTTCCTCCTGCGCGAGTGAACAAGGATGAGATAGTATGTGTTAAAATTAAGTTGAATAGTAATAGAGTTTTGTGTTAAGTTTTATTTTAAAAACAGAGTAATCGATGTATCCTAGTTCTGAGTATGAATAAAATTCGATGAAGCTTTGAGTCAACTTCTTGTGTAATTTAGTTGATGCTTGCTAAGGGGGCCCACTTAGTAAGTATTCTGTAGCAAGTTGTTGTAGTTAACTGTTCATTTCATGTTGATTACTAGTTAGAGTCTATTTCTATAGATTTCAACAAAAACTTAGCTTTGTATTGCTCCTGCAGCATTGGGAATCCATCCCTATGTTTGTTCTTGTAGCATAAAGCCAATTTATAGTTTGTCCATTAATAATAGCTATTATGATTTTTGTTTTAGCCGAGTTGTGTCTGAGTTAAGAAGCTTTACGTTGCATTACTTTTAAGTATTTGTTTTCTATAGATGGTGACTAGAAACTAGTTCTTAGTGCACATATCGTGCTACTCCATTTCAAGTAAACGTTCCCTAGTTTGATAAAGTAAACGAACAACCATGAGAAGATGTTAGTCACCTGTTGGAATGCCCAATTCCCAGGTTTAGTTCTGCTATGACTTTTATATCCTTTTTGTGGGCGTGACCAGAGAGGATGATTTCAAATGAGACTACCCTCTTTATTTTTTATTTTTATGCTCAATATAAGGTGAGTGCATTATAACACTCATATTATTTCAATGAGGGGACCAAAATGTGGCATGACCACTTTTTGCAAGCTCATATTTCTAAGCGTAGCTAATTATAAGATGGGTTAAATTTATTTGTAGAATCTAATTATGCATCAAATTTTCAATCTTATTGCTTATAAAACCCTAACCTTCATATATGCCTCTAGGACTTAGTATAACAAATAATTGTGTGATACTTTTAGGTGATCTAATTGATCCTATTTGTTATAGTTGGCAAGAAGAAACTCATTTAATCTAAGATCATCACCACCCATTTAATTTTTTTCATTTTCTCTCTCACTTTTCCTCTACAAACTAATAGAGTAGAGTTAGTTTTCAATTATTTGATGTTGGGTTGGACAAATACAACTACATCTAGGTTAGAAATAAAGTCGACATTCTTCAGAGGTCTAATCTCATTTGAAAGGTCCCACACCTTGAGATCAATCCCATTATATGTTATTATAATTTTAGATCAGTTCTAGTAGGATGTAGTTTCATGTGACATAAATTTTTGAGACACATAGTGGAACCATTTTTACAATTTTTATATCATCAATTGAAATATTTTAGTGTTTTCTTAATACATTTTTTCATCACGATAGTTTCTTCAATACCATGATGACTACCAATAAATGTTATATTTCACATCTAGTCTAGATGCTCAATGATATCATGTTTTTGTGACTTTGTTGGTATGTACTCATTTCTCTAGTTAAGCATACTTGAACATTTCATTTTAAGGAATTGTTAAATACATTACTGGCCCACTTGAACACTTCAAGTATGTCAACATATTATAGTGAGCATGAATTTTCTCCTCCATTCCATGAAAATAAAAATTATATGCCTCCTCAAGCCTATCATGCCAGAATAGGAATGTTTCTAGTTTTATTTGACATAGCCTTACTATAGTAGGTTATTAGCACTTCCTAGTGTTTTTCTCCCACTCAAACCTATACAACCTTCTTGGAAACCTAAATAATCTTATCATCAACCCAAAGAAGCTCATTTTGTGCCCCATTAGCATGCTTATCCTCCTATTTAACCACATAACATGAATAAATTGGAAAATATTAGCATGAAATATGCAATATTAAATTTCAAAGGGTAATTTAGGGCTATTAAGAAAGAATAAGGTTATAGTATATAATATTACTAGCTTTCTTATCAAGCTCTTCTTCATAAATAGAAAATGGAAAGACAAAGAAAGTAGCTTGAGAAGATTATTTCTAGGTAGGTTGCTATGTAGGAATAAAAAATTAGATAGTTGGAAGTTGGGGATAAAAGAATCATGCAAGAGACTAAAGCAGTCTCCTAGGATCCTCACTTAAAAATTCTAAGTTTCAAAGTTCCTTGCCCCTCACAAGAGCTTATGCATGTATAGACTTAGCCTGCTATACCATAGGAACATCTCTTCAGAATTATTTAAATACTAAAAGATGCAATGATATCCTCATCTTCATTTACAAAATCCTATGTTAGATTAATTTTATTTTCCTAACACCATTTTTCTCTTGAATGGTGGATTTTTTTTTAGAAATATGATGTTTTTATGTGAAAAGGAGGGAGATATTTAAGAAAAATAAGGAGAAGCTTCTTTTTGTGTGTGAACCCTCATGTGTTCCCAAGAATGAAAAATCAAACTTATTGTAATAAAATATGAGGAAAAATAACTACAATAGAAAAATATTGAGCCAATTAGTGAGGCTTATTTTCGTGATATTGAATAATAGGGATTCCTATTTAATAATGAGGGCAATGAAGATCCAAAATCTAGTGATACTCACAAAATTCTATATGAAGGGGAATGCATGCACAACATGGAGAAATTAGATAGATTAAATCATATAGTTGATTATTAAAAATATGTGCTAGATTGTGATGAGAATGATGAAGAATATTTTTCCTATCTGATTTGTTTCCTTATTTTGTTCTATTTTAAGGGTCTAAAGTTGAACATGTTGTTTCTACACATGATGATGACATGAATACTACTATACATGAAGAGGGATTCATAAAAGATGGTATTTTTATAGAAATATATGTGGAGGATGGATTGTTCCATAGGTTTGAATAATTTGTAGTTAGTTTCCAAGAAGAAATTGAAATAGATACAACCTAAACAATTTAATTGGGTGGTGTCATAATAGTGGTTTACAATTCCTGAGAGGAACGAATTTTAGCTGAAATCACATATTTTTAGAAAATATAATGATTTAAGCCTTAAAAAGCTCCATTTTAAGGATTACAATTGAAGAGGGCTTGATCAAATCACCTTAGATCAAACCCCCTTGGATAGAACCTCGCTAGTTTTAAACCATACCTATAAATGCGTCTCCTTTACACCTATCAAAATGCTGATAAAAAATCACTTTTGATTTAGCTTTTGGGGGATCAAATGAATTCATTTAAAATTTATTTCAAATGATTATGGTATTCCTCAGAACAAGCTATCCAATGAATATAATTTTAATATGTTTTGGTTTTGTTATGTATTTGTTTTTTAAGTTTTATTAAACATAGGTTTTTCATCTAAAATGAATTTCTTTTTTCTTCACATGTGGAAAAATAGAAGATTATAAAAAAAAAATTGAAAAATATGAGTGCACCAGATATTGAAGTCCTTGATCCAACAAATAAAATAAAATAAAATTTTGACATATACAAAAATGTTAATGCTGCTATCTGGCGACTATGTCTGAATTGTAATTCTTTGACTTTGAAACAATAAAAAACTATCTAATTAAGTGGAAGCACTAGATATCAGAGTTACAAATCTAAATTTGAAAGAATTAGAATTTTATCCTTCATGGAAAAAAAGTTATGCGTTATACGGTGTGCATCACTTTTTAAAAATGTTGTTTTCTGAAAAAAATCTATTTTTGTGGGAGATGGAAAAAGAAGTGCAATTTGATTCCCAAAATTTTGAAAAAAATATTTTTAGAATCTACAGACAAAATTTGATGAGACTCTAGTTTGCACTATCTTCAAATTCCTCACAGTTTAGCTGCTATAGGTGCTCAAATGTGAAGATTTAGTTAAAAAAAAGAAGTCAATGTCCAGTTTGGCCAAAAATTGTAAACCACTATTGTGGGATCACCCTTTAACTACAATTCTACCCTATAGTAATGGGTATAAATCCAAAGATGCACATCAATAACTACAAACAATAAAAGGGCCACACATATTAATTACCCCAACCATATTTTTGATGAAAGAAAGATTTAACTGCTTCTATAATAAATCTAAGTCCAAGAATACTACTTGATATGAGGTTTTTATTTAAGATGAATATGTGACTGTTAGCATTGGGTATAATGCAACTAAGGTAAAATGTTTCACTTGGGAACAAAATAAAAATTTCAATCAAGTTCAGTAGCAATATTTGTATCAAGAAGATATCTCTCTTAATTCTTAACTTGATATTATTCCAAAGCTTCAAAAGTTAGAGTGAGTTTTTCTTATGTTTATTATGACCTAAGGCCAAGACTATTGGATACATATGGATGATTAAATATGTCGGATGTTGATAAGGATGGGTTCGATGAGGATGAATTGATTATGATTAAGATAGAAAGTTTATTTCATAATTTGGATTAATAATTGAGAGGAGAGGGCTTGAGGATGATAGGTTGAAATAGATAAAAATTGAGTCTTTTATTAAAGTGATGGGTTTCTTTGGATTGTAAGATGAGTTGGATATGCTATTACCAAAGTTAAATTGTTGACTTGAAATAGTTTATGTTTATACTCAAAGGTTGTTCAATGAATTTTTAAAAACATACACATCACGCCTAACAAGCATACTAGCTAAAATATAGATATAAAGGGTATTCACTAGTTGTATACAAGAATAAACAACAAGCACAATAACAACTTTATTCAAGTAAGAGTGTCAATATTTTATATTATCAACAATATAATATCTATCAAGTTGTAGATAGCTATAAAATTCAATATTCATGTACCATATATACACCTCTTACTATACAAGTCAAAGCCTTATCCATAGAGGGGTGGGTCTTACCCAAATATTTGAACCGCTACAAATATAATATTTATCAAGTAGATATTTAATGGAATTATTTTTTAACAAAATAAAAAGGTTTAAGGATTAAAGTATAGTCCAGAAGGTCTAAAATCCATAAAAAATATAAAAATTACCAAAGAAGGAGTTTGGTTGCTCATTCTATTTAATTGAAGACTGACAAAAATGGCATGGAAATGGATGGATCTATAGGTAAAAGATTGGATTGATCAATGATGAGGATTGAAAAAGAGATTAGTAGTTGAGATGAAGATTGTTGGGTAGTTGTGAGATGGAGAGTAGAGAAAATATATTTTAATAATTTTTAGTTTTTAGTTTTTGGGTATTGATTACGAGATGAATGGTGGAGATAATTTTATTTATTTATTTCTTTACTTTTTGGGTGGAAAAGGTGAAACTTGATTAACACAATTTATTAAATCATGTGAAGTAGAAGAACAAATAAATATAAAATATATTCATTCAATAAAATGATTAAGACTTTATGTTAGTGAGAAAATAACTAAATACATCATTGTAATTTGTTTGATTAATTGAAATGAATAGATAATAGTTGTTGTTAGGATAATGTTTTTTATTTTTTAGGCATCTATAGGTGGAATGCATATTTATTTTAATGCATTATCTTTTACCTTTGCAAGTTGCACTTAAGGAAGGGTGTTGGTGTGAACATAGTATATTATCTAGCTAGTTTCACTTTATTAACTATTTATGTTGAGTTACTTAAGCTTACTTAAGTCATGTTTACTTTGTGTGTCCTATATCACGGGATTAGACATTTTTTACGATCTTAGATAGATTTAGGGATTTATCCCTACCTATATAGCAAGGTCACATTGTATCATACTATATTACATATTTTCTAGCAATTTAACAATTCATTCCATTGTATTTCTCTCGTAAATGGATTTTACTCTTATTGGTTAAATTTTTGTACCTATGAGTTCTTTTGTAACTAAAATATTTCAATTTCTATTTTATCCAAGAACATATACCTTATGATCTACAAATAAATCTCTTCATAAAAAAATTAAAAGATCAACTATAAAGTTTCCATATATTCTATAAAATTTGGTATGTGCCCCATGATAATTAAATAGTGTCTTTATCCTTGTACAATGTCACATGCTCAATTATTCATCATCTACCTTCTACACAATTATCATTCAAAGATGATATACCCTATTACATTTAACATGAACTATTAATGGTAAATTTTAAATCTTGATATTATCATCTAAAGATGATATACCCTATTACATTTATCATGAATTGTTAATGATATATTGTAAAGCTTGATATTATAACTTAAACCTATTTGTAGATTTGTTTATTTATATTGATTCTCTTAATACAATTTTTCACATTCTTTTAAGATATAAGATAATAAATTTATTGTATTTATTTTATTTCATGTATTAAAGAATTAATTAATTCATAATTATTTAATTTTTCAAACACTTTTAAAATATTGTAATTTTTGAATAATAATTCATTATTATTGTGATAATATTTTCTTTCAATTATATTTAAATGTATGATAGAATTTAAGATAATATTATTTTTTGAATAGTTAAAAAATTAAATAAATAATGTATTAAATTAAATATTGTAAATATTTAATAGAAAAATATTAAATAAAGAACACCTTAACATCATTTGAAACTAAAATAGCATCTGAATAATTTTTTTGAAATATTTTTCATTATCATAATCGCATTTTGTTAACTTGCAAAGCATAACCATAATATACTTCATTAGATAGTACATTTAAACTAAAGATAAGGATAAGCTTTATCCTTTCATTTTATGCTAAATATCACCCGCTAAATCCTCAGGATGAACTAATTCACGCCGGAAACAAGAGAGAAAATATTGTTCATGTCTCTAAAGGAAATCTATAGTACATTATGGTGAACTAACACCAAAATTAAATTTCTGATGCTGTAACTTGCTCTAGCATTCCGGGAGGTCATTAGGAGGAGCCTTCAAACTTTCGAATTCACTGGGACCGTTCTTCACTAGAAAGACCATGCTCAACCCCCATGTTACATGAT
>VDFB02358134.1:58212298-58252539 GCA_007258455.2 Sequoia sempervirens
TACCATCTAAAATATAATTTAATATATTACAACTAAAGTTATAACAACAAATACAATCCTTAACTTAATCATTTGTTCTTCTTACACAAGAGTCCCACCTCATCAATAATTTTATTTCTAACTTCTTAAAACATAACTATTTAATAACATTTTGGTAGGAACTTTGCTGCCCTGAAGCTCTTATTTTATTTGTCGTCCACCTAGTAATGCCTACTTCTCCTTTTAATGAATGTTTTATTTTGCAAAGGTTGATTTAGTGCTGCCGTTGATCTATTTCCTGTAGATATCAATGGTGCCCGCCATCCTGTGATCAGGAATTCAAGGATCGCAAAATCATGGGTAGGCACCACGTGTCCTATCTGGGGAGCTCAAGGGTTGATTTAGTGTTTCTGTTGATCTATTTCCTGCAGATATCAATAGTGCCCGCCATCCCATGATTAGGAATTCAAGGACCATGAAATCACAGGTGGGTGCCACGTGTCCTATCTAGGGGAGCTCAAGGGTTGATTTAGTGTTGCCGTTGATCTATTTCCTATAGATATCAACGGTGCCCACCATCCCATGATCGGGAATTCAAGGATCATGAAATCACGGGTGGGTGCCACGTGTCCTATCCGGGGGATCAAATTTGAGCTATCGCTAACCAACTACCATTTGATTTGAGCCGTTCCCCGCCATCCCGCGATGGTACTTGGGTTGATTGCAAAATCATGGGCGGGCACCACGTGTCTCATCTGATGAAGCCTAAAGAGTAAAGGAAACACTAGATGACTTTAAATGTATTAAGGGGCGGATTACTAAAGTATTCTCGAGATGCACATGTTCTAAATCCATGGATATGTTATAATC
The DNA here is from genome assembly GCA_007258455.2 of Sequoia sempervirens. Lineage (NCBI taxonomy): Eukaryota > Viridiplantae > Streptophyta > Pinopsida > Cupressales > Cupressaceae > Sequoia > Sequoia sempervirens. The sequence continues at coordinate 58,213,148 of VDFB02358134.1, forward strand.
TCACTCGAAAAGGTACTCGAAGGTTAATGACATGGCTAGCGACTGTGTTAAAGGAACGAGATTAGCGGTGCCTGCTATCCCACGATCAGCAATTATAGGGATCGCGATATCACGGGCGAGTGCCATGTGCCCTTCATAAAGGATGAAATCTGCGTGACCATTGATGAGTTGTCTCTTCAAGATTGATGGTGCCCGCCATCCCGTGATTAGGAATTTTGGGATCCCAATGTCGCAGGTGCCTGCCACGTGTCTCATGCAATGAAACCTAAGGAGTGAAGAAAGCGTTCGCCAGTTTTAAATGTATTATGGGGTGGATTACTAATGCGCTTGTAAGATGCACGTGTTTTATTTCAACCTAGATGTTCAACCTAGATGTTATGATTTTAAGGGAAAAGCTACTCAACAGTTAAAGGAAAGGATGATGACCATTTTTGAAGGAGAAGACTTTATGGTAAAAAGATCGATGGTGCCCGCCATCCCACGATGATAAATCAAAGGATTGCGATATCGCGGGCAACCCCCACATGGCAGTCCTTCACGGCGTATGACATAGTGAGCCCCTTTATTGCCGTGTTGGTGATTATGTCAGCCTATTTTGAAGATGGCCATCGATGATTTGATCAAACTGAAGGATCAATGGCTCAAATTTAAATATGTATAAAATTATGGTTGGAGCCGTTCGTGCGGCCTACGAGTGAGCTTTAATGGCGGATGAGACATCCACTAGGAGAATTTGATTGACATAAAATTAGTTTACTCATCTCATTTGTATTACAAAGCATCCAAGTATTTCATGAAAATAGTTTCAGAGCCAAAAGTGAAATTGCGAGCAGCTACTGCCAGAAATTGGAGTTTGTGCGAAAAAAGTTGTGAGTTAATTTTCTCTGTTTTCTAGTCATTCTGCACCTAAATTTGGGAAAGCGGGGGGGTCTGCTATGCTTGTCACTAAGTTCATTAAAATCTTTTGTTAGGGCTATTGTTTAATCATAAATTGTGAGGAATTGCAATATTTTTACTCTGTAATTTCTTATCTCTGCTTAGTCATAGCCACTTCAAGTGTAACATTGTAGTGAGGCCCTAGTTTGTCTAAAATGGCACCAAACAAGCAGCACTCTAGCCACATTGAGTATTTGAAAAGAAACTTGTACGATGATTTCCTAGATCAATTTCCATTATCAACAAATGACAGAAGGAAAGGTTTGGTGTTGTTGCGAGGGAAAATCCTAGGGGAGGGGTTGGTGTGTACTAATTCCAATATTGCTGATGCTAGGGTTCCACTCACAGGCTTACAAATGTTCAGATTATGGTATGGACAGAGAAATTTGCCTCATCCTTTTCCAAATTGATGGAGGTACGACATGGGAAAGCTGGTTGTTCTAAATGTGTTCCCTAATGTGGACTTACTTAGAGTAGTGGCCATAAGATATGACCCTATCACACGGGTAATCAGAGATAATGATGGAGGGGTTCTATTGGAAATTAACAGAGATATTATCCAACAAACTTTTGATTTGAGTGAGCCAAGTGATGACTTGGTTCCTATTAATCTTGAAGAAATGAAGGAGTATATAAAATTAAAATCTCTTGTTAGGGTTAAGCTGCTTCCACCTCATCTGGTTAAGGCAGGGGATTCACAATTTTACATCAACCCTAGTGACCAGGAACCCTTCAGATTGAATTATTTTGGAAAGCCTTTCTTGGCTACTTTCTATTCACTATGTCAAATTTTGGGTTTCAGCCCTGGTGCAGTAATGTCGATTGCATACATGTTCATGGGGGTGCAAATACAACACCCTAACTTCTCTGTAACATATGACTTCACTTCTTTTTTGGTGGAGAGGCTACATGAAGGACTATCGAAGCTACAAAATGGTGATACTGGTACTCAATTATTTTGGTATTCCATATTGATGCATATGTTCTTGTTTAGGAATGTTGATTTCTTTGCTGAGAATAGGAACTTAAGACAATCAGTTAATGGAGAAAGATTGCCAGTAAAGATATGGGCTGCAGATTTGTCCTGTAATAAGGAAAGCACCAGTTATGTGCAATTTGATAATTGTTTTGCTACAAGATTGAGGGCTAGATTAATGGTAAATGTACCTAGGATCCCTGAGGAACTGCATGATTTCCTTCAGCCAAAGGAGAGGAAACAAGAATTGAGGGTTTTACATAACTGGGGTGACATTATCCCATATCCATTCAGCACTATCCTAAGAATATATGGATTTCAAGGAACCCCTCACATACTGCCATACAATGTGCCACCAAGACTAGGGTTTGCAGAAGTTATGTGGCAGATGGGGTGTATTCATGAAGATAACCTAACTAGAAAGGGGAAGGGAACATTATTCCCTAATTATACAGTAGTGTCTGACTTTAGATTTTCAAAGGGAGGTTGGACACATTTTGACAAATTCTTTGTTGATTACCATATGAGATTTGGTCCAAGGTGACAACATGATCCTGAAGGTTTCTTTGCTCTTTTCAGACAAAGAATAAAATGTGGCAAATTTGCACATGAGTTCAATTTCTTTGGGGACGTGATGAGGAATGAATTTGATTTAAATAGACAGGAATTGAACAAGAAAAAGTGCATAGCTTATAGTAAGCTACTGAATATTATGCATGAAACAGATCCAATGTATGATCCATTGATGGAATTCACTCCATACCAAAAGAGAATTGACTTTTTAATGAAGAATTTCAAGGAGATAATGAACACCTTGACAACCAAAAAGATAAATTTAAGGCTAAGTCTTGATATGCAAGGACAAAGTGATATGCCAATTGAAACAAGGCCAGTATGTCAACCTATAGAAAGGCGGCCCATCTATAGGAGAAAAAGGGATAGTGGCAGTGATGAGGAAGAAGTAGACAAAAAAGGGAAGAAAATAATGAAGGCGCCTTCATGACCAGGCCCAAAATTCAAAGTACCTGGGGCTGTCAAAATCATTGAATTAAAATTTTCACCATAGCGCAGTCCCCCATCACCACCACCTAAGCCAATCCCTAAGAGGAAAATAAATAATCCGTACCTAAGGATCTCACAGATGAAATTATTGTTACTAATCAAGACATGCAGGTTGGTATGCTGTCCCCTCCTAGGTCAGTTGAATTGGTTCTATCTGATTTGGATATGAAGGGTAAGAGTGTGCAGGATACAAGAATGGAGGCTTGCAAAGAGTTCTTAGATGACAATGCATTTGTAAAGACTCCTGTACTCTTGCAATTGGCATGGATGATGAAATTTGAGGAATATCAAAATAAATGCAAGGAGAGAAAAGAACTAAGGCCTGACAGGTCAGATTAGGAGAATGATGAAGAAGTGAAAGCTAAACTAATGGAAGAGTTCAAAAACATCACTCCTGAAGAAGGAAGACAACTAGTGAATTAGGATGGTGTTTTGATTTTTCCTGAATGGGATATCGCAGATGCAGTGGCTTTCAATTCCATTATGAAGTCCAAGAATCTTTTTCAGGATTCTGAAGAAGAAGTTAAGGCAGCATTACAAAACTCTTCCTTCAGTGAAGAATATGAGAACTTGACAATTTGGGCATTGGCTCCACAAGGAAGAAAGCCAGACATTGCTGATATTAATCCAAATTTCAAAGGAGGATTAATAATAAAGAGAGCTTCAGAGACTACAACAACTAAAGCCACTAGTTTAACTGTGAATGTGGCCAAGTTGTCCCAGAAGACTGCTGAAAGGGAGGAGGCTGAAAGAAAGAGCCTAACGGAGAAGTTTAACATTTTAATTGAAGAATATAGTAAAATGCAATAGAGGAATGTTGAGCTGCAAACTGAAGTAGAAAGGTTCAAGTATAGACATACTGGGGAAACATCCAATGCTCCACGAACTAGCACATCACCTCCCACAGCAGGGTCAATGCCTCCTGCTTCTCCAAATGTTTCTACACTAGGGTCTCCCATTCAAAATCCTGCTCTTACCCCTCCTCTAGAACAAGTCGATGAACAAATAGAGTGCTCTGTTGATCCAAATAGAAAGAGGCACCATGCAAATTGATCAATTACGACATCACTAAGGGTAAAAGAGGAGGGTTTTCTTTCAAAAGAAAAAGAAATTGCTACTCTTGTTTTGGAGCATTTAAATGAAAAGGTGGATAATAAACTGCCCTCTATACATTCTTTGTATTCTTTGCTATCTGAAGTAATAAATAATATTGATAGGGATAAGGAGATAGTGATTCCAATAATTCAAAATTGGATCCCTAGGGAAAATAATCTAGATGTTATGACTAAAGCCTCAAGGTTTGATGCAAATAACATGCCCCAATCATTGAAGCCTACTTATATATTAGTTAAATCATTGCAAAGTTTTCAGACCTTACTAGATGATCTAAGTAGGAAGATTAGGGAGTTGGTAAAGAACTTCAATGATTGGGGTAACACACTGTTACCTGATATAACTGATGAGCAGGGGGAAATCAAAACACTCCAACAATGGCAGGATCAAGCAAGTAAAGTCATCAATAATCAAATTAAAATAATTTGTGATGACTCAGATTATGATTTGTTGGTAAATTGTATGGATAAGATTATTGGTACCAACTCATTTTTAGAATCTTTTGAAAAAGATGCTAATCAGGTAGCGGTAAAGTATTTTCCTTATAGTACAAAGGTAAAAGAGGCGGGATTACTTTTGACCGGGCTAACCAACGGCTGGAATACCGTGAGGTGGGTGGCTAAAGTATTTGAAATTTACATGAGCGTTATGCCATCGACAGTGGCAAACGTGATGTCGCAGCTTACAATGTTTCCAGCTTTGTATGGATAACTTTCTTGGCATGGGTTTCGCATGGTTTTTTGTTATTGCATCAACCTTCGTCCACCGACATGATGAACGAGAATATGCTCCAGGATGATTGCTGTTGTAACAATTTTAGCCGCAACAATGCAACGCCTGAAACACCGTGTTCAATTGACTGGTGACAGTGTAATTTCCTTCGGGTCTCTTAAGGCTTGTTTGCTCCTTCATTTTATATGCGCAAGAAGGATTTCGCTAGAAGTGCCTGTTAGCGTTAGATAACTTTGTCGAAGTGTAGGTGAAGTTGCAGAAAATTGTAAAGCAATGATGGTTTTAGAGAAATGCAATTTAGGTTTTGAGTCATTCTGTAACAGGTTTTGAGTTCATGGGGATTTAATGTTGCATAATAGTACTAGCATTTGACTTGAAATGATAAATTCAAGCTCATGTGTCTCCATTGTACATGCATATCTGAACTTTGAATGAAATAACTAAGGGTTGTTTTATCCATCTCACTATTGTGGTGTGTATGATTCTATTTTAGCTTTAATTCAAGGAATTAATCAAAATGCTTGAATGGGATTATAGGTGGATATGTGCTATATAAGGATTTGATAAGTAGTCCTGGGTTAGAATGCATACTGATGAAATTGTAATGCAATATTGTCAGGGATCTTATATGTGATGTATTAAATCTGTTATAAACCTCTAAATGCTTATGAATTTGACTCCTGCAATGGATATATGGCACTGATCTAAGTTGTAATTATTCGTGTAGTTTAGTATTTGTTTGTCTTTTCCTAGAGCTTGCTACAAATTGTAAATCATTGACTATCTTATACAATGGATTGTGTTTAGTTATCTCATGCTCTAAATAGTTGATATTTTCTATGAACAACCAATTTTAGTTGATATTATCTTATCGTGTTGAGCTATGAAGTGAGATCATCTGCTATTGTTAACGTTGTTTACAATAATGGTGTAGAGGTTGTAAACACATTAAGGGATCACCCTCCTAGGTCTTGCAGAGCCCAAAGTGTACGAGGTTTTTAAAGTCCTCATTAGTTGGTCTAGGTCCTTCGAGTTGCCTTCGATTGAAATTGGCAATTCCATAGGTATATTAGAAGACAAACCTAGTTACATTGTAAAAAGAACCAACATACACGTCAACCATTGAACAAGCACCTCTACAACTGACTTTTTAATCTTTTATGATCACATGAAACATAAAACATACTAATTTCAAGGTTGTTAACATCACTATTGAAATGTTTTAATTTTTTGACCTTTCAAACATTATAAAGTACATCATTAAATTAATCATGTAATGGCATAAAAATTAAAAATATCATGAATTAATTATGTAACCACATAAGTCAAATATAATTCTATCAAGAAATTAATATCAAATAGATAATATAATTAAGTAACTTATACATAACTCTTTGTCTGTATCATCTGATCCAGATTCGACATTGTAAGGATTGGTCATATCATCATCATCGTCATCAATATCTGTTTCGATAATGTCATCATCCACATAGATTTCATCTTCATGAACATTAACTCCTACATCATCATCATCTAGTTCCTCCTCTTCGACATCTTCGTCAGGGACATCATCAACTAACCGTTGGTCCTGATCATCATCTACATCATCTTCTAGTTCTTCGGTATCTTCTTCTTCCACCGCATTATACTTTACTAGCCTTCCTCTTGGATCATGTCTAACAACAAATGACCAACCTAGTTTACCTGGAACCTCTGAGTAAAATACCTGCTCACATTGGCTTGGAAGAACATAAGGCTCATTTCCAGCTCGCTCAATCAACCTTGTATTAACCATGGTAAATCCATTATCATGTTCAATAACAGTTCTCTCAGAATCATTTTTATTCAATTGTAGCCTATACCATAGGATGATAAACAAAATTAATCTGAAGGACTTAAAGTCACACTCAAGTATATCATCCAAAATCCCATAGTATCGCTTTTTTGAGACTTCTGGATGTATGTCACTTCTAGATGAAACATTAGTCACCTAAAAGACTACAGTTATACCAAAATCACAAGTTTTATTCATGTCATCCAACATTTTGATTCAAAATTTACAACCATTGCACCACATAGCCTTGTGGTGTTTCACCTGCAATATGTCAAACATGTAAAAATTATTGCAATATTGTCAGTTGATAAACATATTTATTCTTGGCCGAATGTATGCAAAGAAAATAATCTCAAGATATATATACATCGATATACTTGAAAATAATTAAATAATATGGGTGATTAATATATTTATACATACCTATTTATCTCTTAAACCATATGCTAAATCAATTTCCTTTTGTGTAACATTGGAATCTCCATTACGATAAGCTTCTTTAACCAATGAAACCACACCTTCCTATGTTAATGTGGGACCAGATTGTTGACATAGTTCAATCCATACCGTCATTCAATCAAGATTATTCGCGACGTACAAATGTAGTGCATCCCATTCTCGACCAACTGTACCAAAATAAATTGAAATTCACAAACGACGTATAATTAGTTAAATACCACAGTACATGACCTTAATTTATAATTGATGTATATTAAAGATTAAAAATTAAATAAGTACAATATACATAAAAACTATATGTAAAATGCATTCCAATTAATCTCCATGACCATCTTATAATTACCTCTCACTTTCCTCAATCTACCTTTCCCCAACTGGTACTCCCCTTCGAATTTGTTAATGGAGTTGGGATCCCAAATGCATCTAAATGGATCTTTGCTACAAACTTAGGAAGATATTCACTAATGTACACCATGGTTTGGTATACCATATATCCCTCCACCATAGAACCCTCAAGATGTGCTCTTTGTCTAACCAAAGCCTTCAAAAATTTCAAGTTCCTTCCTCAACCATCCATTGACCTTTGTGTAGCTGTGTCCACACAATTCAATCTCCCTCAACTTGGTGTGTATGAGGTAGTGTTCTTGTGCATTGAAAAATGCTGAAGGTAGACACTTTTGCATTTCACACATTATACGAGGAATTTTTTCTTCCAATAACTTATATCTTCTTTATGGATTTCTTTAGATGATAGCCATCTACAAGTGATTCAAGGCACAAATATATTAACGATATTTAACAAAATATACAATATATTACATAACAAGTAAAAACAAAATGGCAATTATAAGATGTATACCGACTGAAAAATCTCACATACTTACCTCATGTATTTCCAAGATCATATATAATCCTTGCTTCACATTGTTGTCAAAGTTGTCTGGGAGAGATAGAGGTAGAACGTATTGCAACAATTATAAAATGATCTTTTCATTATTTTTCCAAAAGTAGTAAACACAATACACTAAAAAGTACATGCATTATACAAGTGTATATAATATACCAGAATAATTACCTTAATTAAGGTATGCCAATCATGTGTTTTCATCCCTGACCCAATTCACCTTTATTTGTTATTATATTGTTTATGTTCGCAGCAAATCCTATGGGAAATCAATTTTTTTGTATGACTTCTTTTAGAGCATTTCTTTGCTACTCTATTAATAACCAAGGAAGGGAACTTATATTAATTTGGTCTCCATCACTATTCAATTCAATGACATATTTTATTGCATGATTGGCTTCCTGAATGTCACTACAAATTTTTATAATTTTTTCTTTGTCATGCCTTCCATCCAATATTTTTCATAACGTTTCTATTATATTCTTTCTGATATGCATTGTATCAAACAAATGCACAATTTGTAGCTGCTCATAGTAGGGCAACCTACTAAATTGTCTAGGATAAATTTTCAGTCCCTGTGGAAGCTAGCCATTAATGCCTTGATGACCTTCATGAAGCATATAAGTTAAACAAATTAACAATGACAATCATTGTCAATTACAACATGAGTAAACACAACACAATATAAAAATATAAATTCAAAACATATCATATATGATAGATAAACAATTTGATCTTTTGTTGTATAACCTGATGATTAATTCTATTATATTCCAACTTCCATAGGTGATGTGACATCTTCATGGTTTTGATGTAGTCTCCTTTCCATTGAAAATGTTTTCAAGTAGTTTTGATAATTTATGATTTCTATGGAGGAAGTGCCTATACATCAAACACCTTCTTTCCTAAACTTTTTGAATGATGAGATTTCATATTTCAAGCACAACTTGGACATGCAAATTTTCCCTTTGTTTGAAGACCTACAAGATCATATACAATTGGATTAAATATGTCAATTTTAATAATTATATATAATGAATAGATTATTTTAAAAACATTCATGATATCTATCATAAAATTAAATATTGTTAAAGTGCAGTCGAATGCTATAACATACCACAAAAATGTGTTAGCCCCGGGGCATCATGAATTGTCCATACAAGCATTGCATGGAATTGAAATTGTCTTTGTCCTATTGGTCTAGAGACGTCATACATAGTGACTCCATTCCATAACTTTGGTAACTCATCGATAAGAGGCTTGATATATACATTCATATCTTTCACCTAGTACTTACCTAGTTGAATGAACATAAACATTACATAATTATTATAACCATTTTACTGCAATATATATAAATTAATGTACATGACTATTGAATGAAAAAAATATAAGTCATTATGTAACAAATCAGACAAATGAGATGCTACTACATTAAAGAAAATTGATGTAAACAAATACCTAGAGCAATCATTGACAACAATATGTGCTCCCTCTTTATTGACATCTATGGAGGAATGTTATTGTTGATAACAAAAATAGGCCACATTGAGTAAATAGATCCCAACTCTCCAAATGGATTGACACCGTCTGCTCCCAATGAAAGCCTAAGATTATGAGGTTCTTCTTTAAAGTGTGGCCATTTTTCCTCCATGTCCCTAAATACAGAACCATCTGTAGGCATTTGAAGAATGTCATCTCCACTTCTATTCCGTGCATGGTAATCCATCAATTGCGCTAAGCTTTCACACCTAAATAATCGTTGCATACGTGGAATAATGGGAATATAACAAAGAACCTTGCGAGACACCTTTTTTGTTACTTGATCTATTCAATATCTACTAATATGACATTTCAGGCATTCTATTGCAAATTCTTGTTGTTTATGATATATAATATGATAATTCGGACATGCATCTATTGCTTGATATTCCATTCTGATATCTTTCATAATGGCACATAAATTTTGGTATGAGCGAGGTAAAATATTTGATGGTGGTAACAAAAATTCACCAATCAATCTACAACAAAAAATAATTTGTTCATATAAAGAATATTAATGGTGCATATTTCATCCTTTATTTACTAGTGATGAACTAACGACAATTAAAATAGATGAAAAAAGATGACATTTATGACATACCTTAACATCCGTGAGATTGCTATGTTTGATAAAACATTCATAACCTTAAAGCTCAACATCAACAATACAACAGAGAGAAGAGTTGTTTCAGAGCCTTCATAAAGGGGCTCGTACGCCTTGTCAAGCACAGGTAAATCATGAACATCATCAAAGTCATCTTGATCATCATGATCAGCTCTGCCACTAAATGTGGCATGGATCAATGTATTCATACCAACATCTTCAACTGTGTTTTCTGGCGCATGATCATCTTCTTCCATAGGATCATTAACTTCATCTTCGATATTCACAGCTCCATGTTCATCCGCTTGCAAAACCACATTCTCTGGGCTATGATAATCCATATCATCTGCCCTAGGGTGCCCCACATTTATAATAATAATAGACACAAATAAACCATGATCATGATTAAGTGATTATATATATATATATAATTTTAAAATAATATAAACATTTACAAATTCAATCAATATAAACACATATAATGAACAACTTACCAATGGATGATAATCATGCCCCTTTCAATGTGACCATGCTGCCTACAATGTTTCTCAGCTGTTGTGATTAAAATTCATCTCGTCTTTAAGCCCTTGCAATTATTGCAAGGACAATAACATTTCCCATCACCCTTTCTTTTCAATCTAGCCCACAATCTATCAAGTGTCTCTTCATTTTGTTCTGGACTAATATTATCTGACATAATTTTTCTTTGCCAAGCTTGACTATTTAGATCTTCAAAAAATATCAAACTGACACTCCAATAATTTTTATTCATAGATAGGTAACATAGTCTAATAATTCTGATATTTTACACCAAAAAAATTTGGCATGCAACCACCCTTGCAAAAGAGAAGATAGTCTGAAGTTAATGACCCCAAAAATACTTTACAATGCTAATTCCAAAACTTATTAAATTCTGATTTTACTATGATTTCCAACTATTAAGACTCCTAAAATAAGAATATTGAACTTGATCACAAAATTCCTACAACAATGGAAGTAGCGAGCTAGTAAGAGCAAGTGACCCATTCCTAAGGAGCAATGAGTAAGAATCATCATTGCTAATGTCAATACAAATTTATCCTTTTAGTTAAATATGCAATGTGTCACTTCTTATGACGAGCTTATCCCTAGGGCCCTCAACATTAAGAGAGCCCTAATAAAAAACAACAGAAGCATTGGTAAGAGCATGATTAGGGTACAAACCCTAGGCCTCCGTAGAAACATAAACATTAACTATAGCGGATTAGTGAGGTTGCAATACTAGAAAGATTGAGACAATATAGGTAATAACAAAATCTTGCAATCTAAAGATTGTAGCAAATAACAAGCACACTATGTAGCTTACTGACATTTGTAAATGCAATCTATGGTAAGAAGAATGACAGTCACTTGAGATGTGATAGTCAAAAATAGGCTAAGCAGTGACAAGATAATAAAGCTCAAACCTTTACAGTAAAGTGGAGATTTTAACGCTGAGCTTCCTTACCCCTGTTAACCCATGGGTTTCAAATGCTTGGTAGTGTTAGACAAGGAAAATGCAATCAAGGAATGACTATCCAAATGAAGTAACAGTGGTAATCATAGGTTCAATGTTTCTTCTTAGCCATTAATATTGTATAATGGAGGTAGTGGATTGCATGTTTGAGCAGTGTTTTGAGACTCACCAAAGATGGAAAAATAGTGAATAATACCTTGTGGACTGTGAAGTAGTGTCAATAAGGTTGAAGGATCTTAAGAACTACAATACCATGAAACAATGAGTCCCCTGTAGTAAGTAGGAAATCTATAGATTTTATAGAAGGATGCTCATGAAAGGAATCTTCAAGTGATAGTGAGTGAGTTGTTTGAGATTGCAGCTGAGGGTGCAATACCCAGTCTTAAAAGAAGTTAGCAAAGCAACAAATGTGCAAGAAAATCAAATCGTACACAACAAACAATTCACAATGTTATCTTGCATAATGCCTTGAGTTTGAAGACAAAATCTCATTGTATCTTCATGATGAGAGTGGTGACCTTAATGGTCAATCACTGACAACCATGATTTTAAAACATGCTATTGTGCTTATGGAGGCAACATTTTTAAGCAAGGTAGCGAGTGGTGGTTTGGAACAATGGTAGGTATGGAGGACTTGCTTTATATACATACTATGCAGCCTAGCTTAAGACAACGTTCTTAGAAGAGATTGAAGGTGGATTATGGAACTCAAGGGTTACCATGAAAAAGGATTAAAGCAAAGACTGAGATCTATTTAAAAGCCATGGTCATGAAGATATTAAAGATGTCACATGCAAAAACCTAGTAGCTGGAGTAATGAATACAATGCCAAAGAGGATAGTGTGTCAGCATTTAGGAGATCTCCACATTATCTAATTACAGGGAAATACATCATTTATTTATTTTTTTAATTAAAAGAAATCATTCTAATCCCTATATAGGATACATTGATACTTCAAAAGCCTCTGAAGGAATTTGAGATTATGCAAATATATATCAAGTAACATTCATAAGGTTTAGAAAATCTTGATCACTCTCTAGAATAGCCCATTAAACATGGGTTGTGCTTGAATGCACTACATAATTGATATAACACAACCACTCTTCATATCAACCAGAGTTATAGGCTCTTTATTGTAGCAAGAGGTAATCACTCTTCGATCATGCTATAATTACATCCTATCCTATTAAACTTGAGACAACCTGAATGCACCCAATGATGATTGACACCTACATTATACAACCTGAATTAAATACATTATATGAGTGCCTCCATTTCTATCACAACATAGCCACATTAAACTTGGGTCACACATGAATGCATCCTGTATTTGTTATAGCACAACTGTGCCACATGACCAATAGAGTTATGGATCACATAATTACAGTCACAAGAATTTGTTCCTCCGGTTGTGATCTTATGGTGATTCCACACAACAAAATCTGAACATGAAATTCTCAAAACCCTTAACCTCTAAAAATGAAATCTGATGAGATGTTGCTTTAAAATATGATTTTCAAACCTGGAACTACAAATCTGACTTCACAACTGAATTCTGCAAAAAGACAATGACTACCCTCAACTAGTGATATCTTCTTGAATTTTTTCTGATTTTTCCCAAGAAAATCGTCCTTAGTTCTCCACAAACTGTCCCAAGTAGAGCAAAACACTATCGCAATAAATCATGCGCGAACTCATTTTTCTTTATGTCGGCCACAATTTGATTTTTTTTAATTTTTCATGTTTGTCGAACATTCAATGAAAATAATAGCCGACATTTCAACAAACCCCAGGTTCGTCAAAATTTTGACGAACGTCGGGGATAAACTTTTAGAAAATTGGAAATTACACATCAAATTTTACAAGCACCCGACGAACATCAAATTTTACATATTTTGTTAGACAGTTTCGTCGTATTTTGCGGTCAAATGTATTAGTGACTAAAACCATCATCTGATCTTCTTTTTTCTTTTTTATGGTATTGTATTAGTAGAAACCCCTTGCTATGAGCTATCGTTATTTAGAAACATATCATTGGCATAGGATTTTCCAAACAAGCTCTCATGACCTTATCATATTTCATTTAACATTCTTCCACCTTAAAGAAATTTCTCACAACATGGTGTTTAGCAATTACTTTAAGGTGGGGGCATATATTCTATTATCTACTTCACTTTAATCAAACACATTGAACTTAGTGTTTCATTGGCTTAGCATTTTGATCATTTGTGTAGAACCTTATCAGAATTATCAAGAGTATAATTCTTGGTATAGTTGGCATTGGTACACACTTAGTGAAAACTGGCCCTCACTAGCCCTTGTGTGTTTCCCATTTTGGCTACTCATTTTGCAAGGACCACCTAGTGAATATTAGACTTCACAAGCTCATAGTGCCTTTGGTTCATGGTTCACCTAGCTTGTGAGTCATGAATATCTAGGGTATTTATCATAATAATATTTTGGCGAAGATTGCTAGTTTGTGATTTTCATACCCTCATTTTTTACATTTACATCTTGTGTTTTCATTATATATGTGTTATGCATGATTTTGTTATCGTGAATAATTTGCTTATTCAATATAGCTTAAGTGTACTTAGGTTGATGAGGTTAGAAAATATTTTCTCTAAATTAATGTGAAACCTTTTAGTCCTCTACAGGAAACCTAGTTGTTTGGTAAACCTCATGTGCATACCTTTTGAGGTTGGAAGACTTTCCATCTCATCTTAAAGGTAACTTTTGTAGTCATTCAATACTTGTCACCAAGGTTAATGACTTGGTCAAATAGGTTGTTGGTTTAGACATTCCAAGTGATCCAAAGGTTGAAACATATAGGACACTTGTCTACTTATTTGTGCCACATCATGAGGCACTTGTCAATCCACATGATAGGTGGATTGCCTCTTCCTTGACTATATTTGTAAGGATTTATCAACATTATAATTGGGTTGAATTAATACATGATTTGTAATTTCTCATTTTTCCCTATGACTTATTCTCCATTATTTCCAAGTTCTTATATGATATGAGAGGAGGAGGTAGTCATAGGTCGTAAGGTGAACCAATTTGATTATATTTGATAGTTTTACTATTGTTTGTTAATAATTTATAGGATACTTTTTAGGCCCCAAATTTGATTAGGAAGGTGTGAAGATTCTTTTTACACCATCAATAGGCATGAAAAACATAGGAAATCCCCTTACATGCCCACTAGTTTGTGTCAGTTTGAATATAGTCCCTCAGGTGCCCATGGGTTTGGATGTTGTAGGCAGTAGACAGGTGCAAAGATAAAAAGAGAAGGCACCAAATCATGCCAAATTTTGGTCATGTTTTTGTCTAGGTAGACTATGCCCATTCGTCAAGCTTGCGCCCCTATCATTTAGAAGCCACTGAGAAGTGGATCATCAATCAACCAACCCGTGACCCATTTTGCAAGGAAAGAGGACCCACATAGAGTTGATACATTTTACAGCTAAATAATCTCGCACACACTTTCTTTTCAAGATGTGAGTGTTTAGTGGAGGCATTTTTTTGATGAAAATAGCAAAGCCTATGACCATTCACATGCTTCCCTTACATAGGCTATTCACATGTAGCCCATAGGGAGCACATTCCAATTATCGTAGCCTCCTCAAGTTTTGGAAAAGGTAGTGACCTATCATGCATGGAGTATAGTAAATTTTTCTTTGAGGAGTGGTGTGTGGAATTGGGGTTTGATGAAGTTAACATAGAGAAATTGTAATTTAATACAACTTCCCTCACATGTATCAAAACCTGCTCTTGAAATTTGGATGCATTTTGCTAAAGACCCAATCAACTTTGTTCCATACGACCAGTGCTAATTTCTTTTGAAATCATTTCTACCTCTTTCTAACATTTTTTCTCAAAGCGAGTGGTTTACAATAGAGCATAACCTTTTAGGCTAGTGGTTAGAAAACTATTTGGGTCTTTAAAATTGTCCAAATTTTGTAAAGAGGGAGGAAAATTTTGCAAACAAAGTCATCGTTTTTCATTTTGTGATGGCTTTTATTTTGTTGTACAATAAATTGTAAATGGGGGGCAAGGTTCTCCTTTGGGGGATCTGATAGACCTTCTATCTTTATCTCTTGTATGGGGGATTATTTTAGTAGATCATATTTTGTGAGATTCTAGTACTTATGTAGAGCAACATGATGATGCACATTTTAGTAGTGTACACATCACTCATGCATTTATTGATCGTACTCCAAAATCATAGCACTATTTTTATTTTTAACTTCACAAGAATCTATGAATTCATGGTTGATTAGTCTTCCATATGTTCACTAATGTAGTTTTTGTATCTCTTATCTTGATCTACATTTCTTTGAGGTTCATTAATATAACCAATACGAGTTCATCTTTGGTAGAATTTACAACTTCAACATGCTTTAGGAGTTCTTAATTATTATGTTCCTATCTTTTTGGGACATCTCTTCATGAGGTCTTAACCTTCTCTTAGCCTCGTAGTAAGAACCCATTTATTTCTATATATTGAACTTTTGTGATCTCCCCAAGTATCACATAATGGGGGGTGTTAGAGAGAATAATTTATCAATTAAGTATACCTTGAGTGTACTTAGGTTGATGAGGCTAGACAAAATTTTGTCTAACTAAATGAGCAACCTTTTTTTCCTCTAAAAGTTTCCTAGTTGTTTGGTAAACCTCAAGTGCATACCTCTTGAGGTTGGAAGACTTTCCATCTACCCTCAAAGGTAACTTTTGTAGGAAATCAATACTTGTCACCAAGTTTAATGAATTGGTCAAATAGGTTGTCGGTTTGTACATTCTAAGTAATCCAAATGTTAACACCTATATGAAACTTGTCTATTTATTTATGCCACATCTTGGGGCACTTGTTAATCCACATGATAGGTGGATTGCCTCTTCCTTGCCTATTTATGCACGAATTTCTCATCATTATATTTGAGTCAGCATGATCCATGATTTGGAATTGTTCATGTGTTCTTGTGATTTATTCTTTGTTATTTCTAGGTTCTTATAATGTTGTGTTCTTTTCATGTATGTTTTGTGTTATCTTACAAAATTACATACATTTGGGTTCCTTTGTTCTTATGTTAGTTTTTCATGGGATCTTGAATCTCATTAGCTTGCACACTTCCCCCTATATTCATTGCCATCCTATCTATTCAATATTTGGATAATTGAGTTCTCCTGTTTACATATTTCTAATTTAGTGTGAGTCTAAGTGTAAGTTCATACTCTCATTAAAGTGGGGGCTAAATGTACCACCATAAATTGCATGAAAGGTGGCAATCCCACTAGGGATGGATGTCATTGCATGGACCATGTCAAATGTCATTATGCTTATAGATGTTGGTAAGGGATGACATGAAGGGGATGGAGTAGGTAGATGATGGATTGTGATGTGAATTATGGAGGAAATTAGTGGATTATGATACAGATTGTGTAGGGAAGATGATAACAATTATATGGGACTTATGCAAAAGATGAATGAGGAGGCTTAGCCAAAAGCATGGACCATAGGAAGGTGATTGGAAAGATATGTACGATAGTAGTTGAAGGATGGGGAGATGGAGTTATGTGGGAGTGTTGTGAAATGGAAGGGAACCATGACCAATTGTTGCACACACTATGATAAATGTTGAAGGTTTTGATGTGGATGGGGTGTAGGAAGCAATGGAGATGTTTTCTTAGGAGATGGTGGACGAAGTGCTTTAACTACCCACATAGACTTAGTATTTTTATGATTTTTGTTTGGTTTGTGGGTTTTAGGAATTTGAGATTTTTGAATAGAATGTGCATTTTGGATGGAAGGGGATGGTTGGGATTTTTGTGATGTAGATTCCTCATTTGAATTTCTTTCTTTTTGCTTCGGTACCCAAACCAATTCATTTTGGCCTTTACTTTTGGAGGTATGGGCTTATATAACTTTTTAGATGTATTTTGATTTGACTTTTTGTATTGATGTCCTAAGGCATGAGAACCCTTAGGATTTTTTACTTTATAGGTAGAGGCATTGAAATTATTTCTTTTGAATCCCATGGGTATGGTGGAATGGGTGGAAGCTTCATGTTTATACAATGTGTGCATTTGTTGGTCATGATTAGGAATGTTAGGGTATTTACGGGTAGATGGATAAGAGGATTGGATGGTAGGGATATTAGGAGTTGGATGTAATGGTGGTAAAGTGGATGGAGGGATATTAGGAGTTGGAAGCAATGGTGGAAAATTTGATGGTGGAAGGTGTATGGTCACATGCTTTTGACATTTGTAGGATGATGGAGGAGGGATGGTAACATATGTTTTAGGTGTATGATAGGTTGTATGATGGAAAGAGGTGGACTTAGGATGGATGGAGGAAGTACCAACATATTTAGATTGTTTTCATTAGGGTGTATGTCCAAGGCCATAAGAGCGTGGAGGTACTTTGACATGGATGGGCTCCAAAATACCTTGTTCATGAAGGTCTAGACCTTTACCTTGGTGGTTCATGTTTTGGAGTGTGCAATGGACAATGGGACTAGGTGTAGACCATGAAAAGTTGATGGTGGAAGGTGTATGGTCACATGCTTTTGACATTTGTAGGATGATGGAGGAGGGATGGCAACATATGTTTTAGGTGTATGATAGGTTGTATGATGGAAAGAGGTGGACTTAGGATGGATGGAGGAAGTACCAACATATTTAGATTGTTTTCATTAGGGTGTATGTCCAAGGCCATAAGAGTGTGGAGGTACTTTGACATGGATGGGCTCCAAAATACCTTGTTCATGAAGCTCTAGACCTTTACCTTGGTGGTTCATGTTTTGGAGTGTGCAATGGACAATGGGACTAGGTGTAGGTGGAACACTAGACATGATTTCCTTATTGGATGGAGAGAATGAAGCAAGGGAGGATAATGGTTGTTGTTGTTCTAAGGAAGAAAATTCATGAATGAGGGTGGAAAGACTAATAGGATATGATGGAATTGCAATGGGGTCGATAGTGGGTGATGGAGGATCATTAGGATCTTGATTAGCATTGTGTTCCCTTAGATTCAAGGTATTTGTTTGATCTTCTATATGTGCTTGGGAGGAACTTATCTCATCTTGGGAAGTGGATGTTGCAGGAGCATGGATAGGGCTAGATGAAGGTGCATTTGGGATATCATGCTCATGGATGGGTATAGGATCAAGTTTCTCATGGATAGGCTCTTCATCATTATGGATATCATCTTGATAATAAAAAAAATATAGATTATGGATAGGTTGGATGAAAATGATTTGATCTTGATTAGGACTAGGGCTTGATGTTTCCACATGCTTGGGAGAAGACTCTTGATATAACTCTTGGGTTTCTTGAATGGAAGTGGAAGGGGATTTCTCATGGAGAGACTTGACATGTTCTTGATGGTCAACAACATAGGAGCATGAAAGAGGGTGACTTGAACTTATGACGGGAGACTCTTGAATTGGCTCAAAGGGTTGTGGATGGCATGGTTGACTTGAAGGACTTGGCATGACGTTTGAGGACTCTTTTGTATGTTCAAGTATAGGTGTTGAATGATGTGGCGACAATTGATTCCTTGCTTGTAGCCCTTGCATCACATCCTTTATAGGTGGATGGGTGGATTTAGGTAATGTCATCAATTTTTTTGTTAAATATATAAATGTAGGGAATTGATTTAATGGAGGATTAGATGATGGTATGATAAAATTATAGGGTGCATGTGCTAGATTTCTATTCCCCTTATCAATGGTTGCATTAGAACATGATGAAGTTTGACCATGTTTCAAGGTAGAACTTAAAGTCACATATGTTTGTCATGATGTGGCTTGATAGGTTGATGTGGCATTGACATATGAACAAGTGGATGGACTAGATTGGTATGAGGTGGAAGGATGACAATGAATGGATAGGGGATGATGTTGTGGTTGTTGGATTTGACAAGTGGCCATGAATTGATTGGCTCAAGAGCTAGGAGATGATTTAATTTGTTGAAAATATTGGAAGAGAGTTTGAAGGCTTTGTATGATTTAGTGGTCTAGGGGTTTTGGTATTCTATGAAGTGTTTGAAGGAGGTTTTGAAGTTGGGATGCTAGGGATTTGTGTTCGAATGTGGGCATGGTGTCACACATGTGTGTAAGCTCTTGCACATCGATTTGTTCCTCAAAGTATGCAATATCGTTCATGTCATTATTAGAGGTGGTAGGAGAAGCCCCTCGAAGTATGATTTTAGGTTTTGGTTTTATCTCATGATTTGAACTATAGAAAGGGACTCCTTGAATTATGATCTTAGGCTTAGGTTTTGTCTCATGATTTTTCCTAGAGGGATAGCCCCCTTGGATTATGATTTTGGGCTTATGATTAGGATTGGGCTTGTTTATGATTATGACCATTTTGAAAAGTGGTGAATAGGACTAGGTTGGTGATGGTGATGATGTGGAATGATAATATTGGATGACTTGATTGATTAGGATGAAATGGATAGGATGTGGCTAAGAAGGGTGATTAGGATCAAAGTGATTAGATATGAATGTGTTGGAAGAAGGTGTAGAGTGACTTGTCTTTTATGTGTTTGGTGTTTAGCTTGATTTGGAAATGTTTAAATGATCACACATGTACACACATAAATCACTCACGCAAGACACATAAGAAAATTTCAATTTTGAAATGTGAAGAATGTAATGATGATTGTTAAACAAGGACACATGGAAGACACATCAACAAGCCCTATGACTAGTCAAGTGGGGTATGATAAATTAGGTCTTAAGCTAGTCTGCACAAGGTTGACTAAGGAATGATTTGGAAGAAAAATCTAGCCACACAGTCGGGAGAAAGGGGTAACCCACCCTTCACCTTCACTTCCCAAAAGTATAAATTTCTTTGGGGCTTAGCCAAGAGTGACAAGATTTTAACTCCCAAAAGAGTGTGTCTTTCGATTCACACTTTGATTGAGGTCATCCCCAGGGGTGATGAAATCCCCTAGCAGCCCTCCTATGAAGGGTTTGACAAAAGCAAACCAAGTGAGGTGTTTGTGATCACACACACACTTGATTCACACTCACAGTTATTAATTGACCCTTAGAAAGGAAATGTCTATAAAAAAATTCAAGCACTTATTCTTTTTAACCCCAAATCAAGATGTTTGATTAAAGACAAAATTCAGTTTAATCCAAATTTCAAATATGTGATAAAACAAGATTGATTTTATGCCCCAAATTGAAATATGTGACAAACAAGATTAATGAGATGAAAGATTAAACGAGTGCACCTAGTTATTTTTGCTTTCAAAATTGATTTTGTGACTGATCCAAATTCTTTTTGAGCTCCATATGATTCATTGACAAGTTACCAAGACAAAAAAAAACAAATTACAAATGTGCTAGAACAAAAGTCATATGTGCTGGATAATATGTGAGAATTTGATAATTTTAACTCTATAAAAGTTGATAAAAACTTACACCATTGCATATATTATGAAATTCTACCCCATTGCAAAGAAAAAAGCTTCAAAAAAGACCAAAATATGACCAAGATATGGCCATTTTAAGATTTACCCTAAAATTGCTGAAACAGAGACCATATGCGCTAAAATAGACCTCATATACACTAAAATAGTGCCAAATGCACTAAAAAAAGTCTCAGATGCTCTACAAAAAACCTTAAATGTGCTAAAAGAAAATTTATTTATTTTTTTACAAATGTTTTAATGAAATGGACTGGGTATATGTGCCATTTTGTTCCTTATAAGCGTCATTTTGTTCCCTATATGAGCCGAAACAGTTCTTGAATGCACCAAAAGACCTGCAAAAGCGTTGAAAGAAACCTTGGAAATGCTACAAAAATCCATGGATTCGCTAAAACGATAATTTTCATCAAAAAGCCGAATTCCAGAATGTAAAACCTGTCAGAAAACGTGCAAGTAGATGTTAAAAATGGGGCAAGGCCCCATGGTGGGAGCCAAAATGTAGATAGGGAAAAATTAGTAAGTTTAATGTGTTGAAAACAATAAACTAATTAAATCCTATTAAGCACCATGAAGCACAAACTAGAATGAAAATGCAAATAAACAAAAGATACATGCAAACCAATTTTCAAACATAGATTTGATTGAACTCCATGGCTCTTCTCCACCTGCATAAGAATGCAAGATTTCGAAGGTTGATTGTTGAAGGAATGTTGGTTGCTCAATTTTGTAGCATAACGATGTGATGAAGGTGATAGATGAAGATGGATGGAAGATTGAAGACTAATTTTGACAGAGTGAGGATGCTAGATGAAGATTAGATGCAAATGGCCTGTGAAAGGTTAGATTTATAGAGTTTCAATGTGGACAAAGATAATAATTGATAAGATTTGATAAGGATTTAATTTTTGACAAAAAAGGAAATACAACGAGATGAGATAAGATTTTAGAAACATAGAAAGATTTTGATTTATTGTTTTAAAGAAAATAAAACAAGATAAGATAAGATGTGAAAAAATAGAAAGATTTTGATTCTCTTTTAAAGGAAATAAATCCTAAAAAAGATGACAAGGATAATTGATTAATTATCTAATTAAATAAATTAATTAGATACACATGAGTTCAGATTTTGGAAAGAAAGCGAGAAGATCCTTTTAAGATTTTTTTTTATTCAAGGGAAACGCTTTGAGGAGCTATGAACTGGAATACAACCATTCAACAATACCACCCCAATGGGGTTTGAACCTTGGTGGCAAGAACAACAATGCCACCATTAAACCATCACACCATGCCAATACAAGATCCTTTTAAGATTTTATTAATTAAATAAATATTTGATTTATTTAATTAATGTTAAATTTATGATTTCATTAATTAAATAATATTAGAAGAATTAATAGAAATGATTTAATTAATTAAATAATATAAATTATTTAATTAACATTAGAGTAATGGATGGATTAATGGATGGATTATGCATAAGAAGGGAATAAATGAAATTAGTCAAATAAATAAAATTTATTTAACTAATTAGATGATGACATGGGTACCTAGGGAAAAACATACTACAAGATATCTAAATGATGCAATGTTGTGACAAGGTATCGTAAGAGGACATTTTTTGCTGTCTACAACTACAAGTAACCTTCTTTATCATTTAATCTAATTATCACATTGTATTAACAGAAAAAGTATCTATTTTCCTATATTTGGAAATAATTAATAACAAATGAACCTAATGCTCCCTTAATTTAGTGGTGTAATGTGTTTTACACATTCACATTGAGTCTAGGGCCCTTTTCAATGATAAAATGTACTTAATTTGTGCCTAATTTAGGGTATTGTAAAGTGTTTCTACACTTTCACACTAAACTAGGACTTCTTTAATTAATTGTGGTAATTTAGGTTAATTGGCCCCTTTAATTCATATCAAAGCCTTATTAATTACATTTTTCAAGTATCTATCTCGACACCCATTAATGATATTGCATGAGCTTTACATTGGAAAATTTGGAGTCCTAGAAAACTATGCTAGGACTCACTCACCACTTTGGCCGAATGGATCCTCCTAACATAGGAAACCCATTTCTTTACATATTTGAAATGGGTTTTTGATGTTATTTCATCCCTGCGAAACTTGGTCCTAGGAAATTGTGCTAGGACCCATTCACCCAAGTTCATGAATGGGTCCTCCTCACTTACCCATTTTTTGAATTTATTTGTCGCAAGATCTTAATGATTTTTAGTCCTAGATCTGATGTCGGCTTGGATTATTTGAATTTCGGGGTTAATCCTTATATTTAGTATAAATATAAGGTTAATTCACATAGTTTCATCTAAGCTTTCAAGTATTCAAACATTATAGAAAACTTATGATCAAAAGATCATCTTTAAGAGCATTTCAAAGACATTTAAGGGTAGATTATCAAGGTTTTATTGCAGTAATTCAAGATCATATCATCATGTCAAAGGCATAGTGCATCTAGCATGTGGTTGAGCTAATGTGTGTTGATGTAGTATTGAAGATCTAAGTTAAACATTGTTTCGCATCCAATTCAAGATCAAGATCTACATTCTACATGGCCACTTCATGTTATTTTGTAGATTTACATTCCAAGACATCGTCCAAGGTATCTTTATGTCATATTTCATGTTTTGTGCTATTTCATTGTTTCATCATAAGGTTTAATCACCTAAATGGGGTTTGACCAAGACAAACTCCTATACTCTAACAATCAACAAGTTTTTATCCTCTTGAATGTGTATTTGCATATTTATAGGTTGAAGATCAAGTAGAGAGCAAGATTGAAGCAAAATAGTCAAAGTTGTCAAGTTGCAAAGTTGTCATCCATATTGCAAGAACACAAAAAATAAGGCTACAAAATTTGTTTCATATGTTCGACAGCTAAGCATCAAGGAGCTAGAAGTGCAAATATCAAGGAACATAACCCATATCTCAGTTTTCAGAAAACCCTAACAGAAACCCATTTGCCAGCAAAGGTGAATGAGTCCTCTGTAACCTAAAAACAATTTTTCTCTAAGGTACACATTGTTTCAGCATTCCAAAACTTCCCTTATAGTTGCTATAACAGTTAAGAATCAATTTTTATTGTTATTTATACATATTAGCCCTCATAATTGTATGTTTATTCATAGCGAAAACTTGTGATTCATCATCTTGATAAATTCATTTTGATAAACCCTGTTTTTATATGAAACACACATTAATTTCAACTTTATTGCTAATCCCAACTATATTATCTAAATTGTATAATAATTATTTACGTTTATTTAATTAATCTAAATATCTATATTGTTCTAATAAAATCCCTTACAATATCAATATACATTTCCTACTTACGCACTGTTTAGAGATTTTTTTATGAACACGTATATATTATGTCACAAGTGTGTTGTCACGAAAAGATAATTACCCGAAACTTATTTTGTTAAGTCTTGTCGATCGGATAATGGATGATCTTGATTACTTCTATTTGTAATGAGCGGTTCATGCACTCTGGTCATCTTTATACTAATTGACTTAGGCATCAGAATTTTGGCTAGTAAGCAATATCTATTTCTATAATCTATTAGTCGTCTTCACTGATTGATATATTTTAATACTCATATGTAAAAGAAATTGATGAGATCCTGTCAGTCTATGTCAGCTGCACATAGGCGAATAAGTTTTTCAATTACTTTACTTGGAAGTGGATATATTCCAGTAAAGAAATTATTATAAAAATTGCAGGGATAAGGACAGAGATATTATCACTACTACATAGAAGGGGGGTTTAAGACAATTTTTTAGACAATTTTTGAGTAAATTGTCTTAACTTGAGACAAAAAAAAAGTTGTTTATTGTCTCAAGTATTGTCTTTAAGGGGGTGTCTCTATAAAGACAATATAAAATTGTCTCTATAAAGACAATATGACATAGAAGTATTTTTGTCTCTTTAAAGACAATATGAAATTGTCTCTATAAAGACAATATGACATAGAAGTATTTTTGTCTCTTTAGAGACAATTTCACGTTTGTCTCTTTAGAGACAATTTCACTTTGTCTCTTTAGAGACAATTTCACTTTTGTCTCTTTAAAGACAATAGTTGGGATTAAAGACATTGTCTCTACAGAGACAATATGTAAAAATTGTTTCTTTAGAGACAATATGTAAAAATGTATTAAAAAAATAAACAATTCAATGTTTTCAAATTCTCGTCGTCCTCCTATTTGTTGGAGTTTTTATTTTTTATTTTTCAAATGCGATGGAAAATTATAATAGAAATTATCAATGATTTTGAAGTTGGAACAATGAACAGTTGTCGAATACACAAAGCATAATGTTCATAAAAAACAAAGAAAATAATGCATCCTAATCCAAATTCATAAAGTAAATGCCAATAAGTATTTTTTTATTTATAGTTTATAAACTTGTTCATACAATCATGAGCAACACGTATGTCATAACATGACATACACAAACGATTCATTTCTAGGAAAGAGAAAATGTTAATATTTTCCTAAAAGCCATTGGAATATACCCAACTACCAGCATAACTCTTTCGAGCATGGCAAGGTAGCTTGACAAAGAGTTGACTCAATTGTCTGGACTGGACAATTTTGCTTCAGAACGGGAACTTTCTTCTTGCATGCTTATGTATGGTCCTCTCAAAGGCTGATAACTTTTCATTGTAACAATCCACTAAATCATGTACTTTGTTATTGATGAACGACAAGATTTCCAAATCGTCTTTGAGCATAACACAACCTTTCAAGATTTTGATATGATTTTGGAGAGAGTTGAATTCTTCCTTTAAGATAATCAATACGGTGAAAGCAAAATTTTCCTGCAAGCAAACAATATTAGATTTAACAAGTAAATCCATTTGCATTATTCATTTAAAGAACCACAAATCCACAAGTCTCTACACATTAACTGAAAATAATAAATCTGCAAATCAAACCCCAAAAAAAATCCAATTATAAGCAACCACTACACTAGTCATTTGATAGCCCAAAAGTGAAAATATGTGATCCCAAAAAACTTTCACAAATATTTTCTTTCATATAACTTACTGCTCAAGCTGGGCTGCAAACTGTGCAATTTTAAGTTGGCACTGGTTAGCCGTACTAGTAACTTCTTCACCTTGATAGAGCCCTGCAACTCGCTCAAACTATTCCAAAGCCAGTTCCAAAGTTTCTTCAGCTTCATATATTTCACCGAATTCCTGTAGAAAACAATATTTTGAAGTACATTGGAAATCTAAATTATGGAAATTGACTTCTAAATTTCCAAATCAAAATCTGGTTGATGACCTCCAATATCCCAATTGAAGTATAAAACTCTAGAAACCAATAGATCTGATAGATACATGAAATTCTAACTTTATAAATTATAAACAATAAAATTCTGCTTAGACACAACCAACACACAGAACAACCAAAACTCTCAGGTAAGCCAATTTCAATTATGATGCTAAGGTAAATCAATCACAGAAAAAAAACTAAACGGACAAGGAAAATCTCTATGAAATTTAGTGTAATGAAGAACAGTTTAGAAGCTGTGATAGTTTTAGCATAACAAGGAGTACAATACAAGAAACAGCTGTGAGAAGAAGTACCAAGAACTGGAAGTTACAGCCATCTCCCACTTTAAGAAAAAGACACAAAATAATGGACTGGAAAGAGAGGACAGCCATAGTAGTGCCAAAACTAGTGTTGACCTTAGAAACTACTATCTTTGGGTCACCATTCAAATTCAAGGAGGACTGTTTGGTCTTTGCTCTATCTATGACCCCAATCACCTCTTAATATGACCTAAGTTTGGAAATGGATGAGGTATAACTCACCATTATAGATTGGGTTCTCAAGGGAAACTTTAACATGGTTGAATACTCTTTTGACATACGTTGGAGTAACAACTCACACTTGTCTTGAGTTAAATTTGATGCTTCTAGATCTTAGCCCATAATTCTTTGGGTGTTTTTGACTCATTCACTAGATTTGTATAAATAGTTAAAATCACCATTGGTCCACTTGGAGTAATCGTAAAGATAGATTCTTCAGAAAATGAGTAGATTAGACTACATTAATCTCTAATGGTTCAAACAAGTTCAAACTTAAGCACCCTTACCTAGATTAGAGTTCAAATGCTGGAATTGATTCCAGATAAAATTTGCATGCTAATAACACATTCTTCTTGCTCTTCAACTTGAAAGCAAATGTAAGACAACCTTTAGATAATTTATACTATAATTATTAACAATCAACAGATTAACATTCTAACATTAAAAAATGCCAGCATATTGTACTACCTCAGGATGCACAATTCCAAATGCCCCAATGCTCTTCCCTTTAAACATAATATTTGCTTGTCTACTAAGGAAAAACTCTGGCTCCTGCAATCAAAAAACATCAGAGCAATGTTATTTATAAATTTCAGTAAAGTGTTTATGCTAGATATGACTACTAGAATATTCAAAGAAAGTTCATTATCCTTTTTCCCCTATACTAATTAAACAAAACCATTTGAATCTTACATGAGATGGCCTTATATAATAGCCTGAGTTATCTCCAACTGAAACAAACGGTACACCGACAACTTCCATAATTCTGTCCACCAGACCATGAATTACCTGCAGGAATCAACAAGTAAAACATGCAATGAGAAAATGCAGGGTATCTCAGACTTAATACTAAGAACTCCTTTTGTCCCCAATGCCTGAAAGCATAAAGGCCTTTCTATAGGATGAAATGATCAAATTTCAATTTTATAGTGTAACAAATTTATTTCCAGTCAAGAGGAGTTCCATTCATTCAATTGTTTAAAACAATGAAACAGAAAAGTATCTGTCATATTAGACATAAAAATATATTTAATGCTCTTCAAGGAAACAAATCCTATGACAGATATATATAGATAGCAGAAATAAATGACTGAAAAGACAAAATAGGAAAGCGGGAAAACAATTCAATATTTGAAGTATTTCAACATGAATTATAAGAAACACCCCTTAATTGATAAACTTACATATGAGACCTCTCGTTGGTAGTCAAAGTCAGACCTCAAACCTCACCATAGGTCATTCACCCCCAGAGCATGAACTTGAGATGAGGGGGGCCGGCCAGTGACATCATCCTCGCTCTTGCCTTGGGTCTTCACAAGCCCATGTCCAAGAGTTGAGGTGCAAAGTTGGAGTTCCTAACTTTAAAGGACTGGTAAAAGCAGCCAAATGAAGAAACAGATATATCTCTTCAACCAAGGTGTTAGCTTATATTTTAGTTCTCAAGGATGAATGGGAGTGAAAAAATTAATTCTGCAATGAAGTAGTATGACGAGGAATTATCATGAAAAGATTGATTAGCTTCAAGAAACCTCTTAGCAGTTCATCTACAAGTGACTCTTCAGGCTAGCAATCACCAAGCCTACCAATGGAAACAATAAAAACCTAAAATTTGAAAGAAAAAAAAGACATTGGATATGTGGTGATAGACAAAGTTGTAAGGAAGAGAAGAGGTTGCAGAATGATTGCCAAATATAAAAGTAGAAAATAGAGTGTGGAATGATGAGGCCATGAAAAGCCTTGTGATTGTAATTGAAATTGAATCAAATAAAATCAAATTTGTTTGCAATCTTTATCTTAGTGAATTAAGACAGTAATTATCTGTTTGGTTTTGAATTTGTGAACGGTTCTTGAGTAGAGGGAGGGGAGTCCTTTTTGTGTCAATACCTACTACACATGATTCATTAAATCCCAAGGGAAGGAAGTAAACAAAATATAATAAGTTCCAAAAATACTTACTAATAGTACTCACTTGGAGTTGTTTCATTGCCCAATGACACTCTGTAAGAAACATGATACTCATTGCCATGGAGAGGGAGATAGTTTCATGGCCTGCAAAGAGAAGAAACAGAAGAGTTTCTGCCACAAATTCATTAGAAAGAGTAATATCAACCATACATGCAAAATCAGCCAAAACAGAATACAAATGTAATATAAGTAGAGCATAGAATCAGCCAAAACAGAATACAAATGTCAGCTGACAAGCAATATCAATCATACATGCAGAAGGCAAAGAAAAATTAAATACAACTACATGATATAAAAGCCAAGGAATCTCCACGTCCCTGTCAATGTCAAGCTTTGAGCTGAAAATTATTTCAGCGTTAGATTTGATCTTAGCCATGGATGTGTTCTGATCTTCATTGATTTCTTTCAGTAGTGTGCTTTATTTTAATTGATGTACACATTGTGCAGAGAGGTCAGATGATGTAAAAGTGTGTTTGTTATTTTAAGTTGTCAGCGAACAATCAATATTGTACATCCTTTGGGCAGAAGTTTTTAACCCCTAGATCATGAAGCCATAAAGCAACAAGATCACGTTTTGATTGCAGAGTCACATCTTTATGGCTCTATTTCAGTTAGTGGGGAAAATGTGACTTATAAATGGAGGTGGAATTCCTATCATGCAATGTATAATGGAGCTGATGTTGGCATGGACAGTCAATAAGGTGTTGCAGGGCAGATTTCACTTTTTCATCACAGTCACAATCCACCTATTGCCCTATTAGCATATACATCGAAGAAGATTCATATGATAACCAAATGAATTGAATCTATTATCGCAGGGTACATAATACAATACAACATGCAACATAGGCAGGGGAGTAAGGAATTTTGACAAGATCTGGGGTTTTTTTAAATTTTACCTGTTTGCTTGGAGACAACCCACAGGTTGAAGAAAACGGCAGCCCACGGGATGAAGAAAATGGCAGCTAGGTCATAATATTTTCTGCAAATCCGGCAAAAACCCAATACTGCAATCATCACTTCCAGTTCTTTGTAGGGGATTGCTGGGTACTCGTGCGGTTCAAACCAAAAAAATCTTAATTTATGCGGTTCTAATCCTTTCTTGTGTTTGGATCTACTAAGTCTTCACTAGTGGTGGTTTAGTCCCACTATTGCCATGTGAGTATCCTTTGTATTTACTGTTCTCTTAACAGCAACCTACTTATTGATGCACTTTTCTTTTTGCCATTGTCCTGATCTCTTCCTTCTATAGTTGCGAGTCTGTGGCACTCTTGCATATGTTTCTTAGACTGCATGGATTCAAAGTGCAACAGTGCGGGACAACATATTATTTGGGAGCCCCATGTACAAGCAGAAATATAAAGAGGTGATCCAAACACAAGAAATTCTAACAAGACTTAGTAGATAGTGTGTGGTTGAAGCAGTGCATGCTCTTGGAATTATTTTTAGGTAGTAGATTTGAGGTTGATTGTTTGCTCATCCTTCCCTTGTATTGTTAGAATATCGTCATTGATGTCAAAGAAAATGAACAAATTAATTGTCACTGATGTCAAAGTTATGACAGAACAATGTTGTCATTAATTACCATACTGCTATAGCTGTCATTTGCACAAAGGGATAAATTGTTTGTGCTACCCAAGACCCATTCGCCATAGGGCGAATGAGTCCTCAGACAACTTCTAAGAACACCTTTTTGTGAGAGGTACACAACATTTATCCCTTCTAGATTGGCCAGAAGCTTTTTAGGTTCCATTGGTTTTATGCTTAATCTACTAAATATAATTTATAGACCGCATTTTGGAGTTTATTTTCTATTTCTTCTCAAGACTAGTAGATCCAAACACAAGAAAGGATCAATAAACTACTTCAAACATACATCCACAAAAAATGCAATTTCCAAAAATGAACAATTAGAAGCATGCAAACTTACTTGTTAAGATAAACTGTAGCCTTGATACAAACTTCAAAACTATTATTCACTTTAATTCACTTAATAAAACCTCACAGACAAAGCACAAATAAAACTCAATTCAATACTCAAATGACAAATCTTTGTAGCATAAGCACAACTTCAACTATCATTAATCAACACTTGTTCCTAAGGCACTTATTTATGGATTTACAAAGAATATCATTTAGAGATTTGAGAATCACAGTTAATCACCCTTAAAGATCTAGATGTCATTTTAGCTGCAGTTTATGGAGCTAGGTTTCTGCCATTGGACAGGAAGTTGTTGGTTAACAATGGCATTGTTAGCAAGCCTTGGAGATCATTCATTGTTACTGGCATGCAGCAAAATAAGAACGGAAGGTGAAAGAAGGTTTCGAGAGGCACAGGTTTGGAGAACACTAAAGAAGGTTTCGAGAGGCACAGGTTTGGAGAACACTCATTGTTACTGGACTCAGGGTATTGCATGGTTCAGGGTGCTCATCTCTGAGAGTTTAGAGGATGAGTTATATTTGTGATTTTCTGCAAGATTAGATGTATAATTAGCTGTTCCCAAACAATACAATGATAACAAATATACAGATAGGTAGATAGCAAGCTAGAAAAAGATAGAAATTAGGTTAATTTTTTACATGGGTATTTTGTAATTCTCCCCTATTTTTCACACTTACTCGGTTTCTATTACAACCCATTTCTATTGTATTGTTGAACCAATGTATATTTTTTTGGTTGAATATAATGCAAAGGGAGCGCTCCCCAAGACTTGTAATTTATCAAAAAACAAAATTAATTATCCCAAAACAAAAAGTTCTAAAGAAAACCTTTTCAAAAGCTGCAGAAAAAGTGGAAAAGAAAGATACTCCAACACAAATAGAAAACAAATAATTAATAAAAATAAAACAACCTAAAATAGGTTCTTAGCTCCTTCTGAAATAGAGCACAATTGAAAATAGATATTGCTTAAAAAAAAGCAATATTCCACACAACAATTAATGGTGTCTTTCCACACTGTAGGGAATTTGAAATTATCTTGGTATAGTACCAGAACTCACTTGTAGACCTGTAAAACTAAAAATGGAGCTAATTTCTGCTACAAAATAATCATATAGTGAACTACCTTGTGTAGAATGGTGAACTATGTTTCATTTATAGGGAACGAACATGTGCATTTAGCTTTAAAACTTGTCATTTTTGCTTTCACAACCGACCACCAAAAATAAGTGATAATTGGAACCCAGCCAACCAATTTTATTATTTATACAACGTGGTGCTGCCTTTTCATTTGAATGTATGGCCAACTATATTGAGTGGTGTGCCCTCTAGTGAATTCCACCAGGTTAAAGTAGTAAAGGTATGTGCCATAATGATCTTTGTCAGAGCAGATTTTTCCAATTGTTTTGACATGCCTTTCAACTTTCAAGTGCTAGGTGGAACTTTATGCCATCTTAGCCATATTTGCAAGTGAATAGTAGAACTTTACAGCAGCTTTGCCATCTCAAATGCACACCCTTTTTATCACTACGAATTTTTAGGCTTAAGGGCGGAACTTTGCTGTGGCTTACCATTTTCTTTAAGACCCAAGGCAGAATTCTTCAATGACTTAGCTGCTGGAAAATTTGTAATAGTCTTGCCATGTTTGTGAGGCAGATCTTCAAGCTAACTCTGCCAATATTTGACTGAAAGCAGAATTTTTATACTGACTTAGCCCCTGCTGTTGAAGTTGCTACATGTTGAATGAGATAAAAAAATGATAGGGAGTGTTAAACTTTAAAATATATAAATGGTGTTTTCACAATGCAGGTCAGTCCAAAATCAGACCTTATAAGGCTAGCTTGGCCCTACTCCTGAAAATTTTGTTTCAACTTGAAAGATTCAAGGCTGTAACATAATGCTTATTCCCTATTAGGAATAACACAAATGTAATCTTAAACAAATCCCCGAGAGGGCTCCACCCTGAAGCCTTTATGTTCCTAATCACCATAAACTTCGCTATTTTTCAATATAGCCTTATGAATGCGTTCATCTAGTTTCCAGAAAGTTTCAAATTGAAATTTTGCAACACATACTTTCATATTCATTTTGTTCCTTTGTATGTATGAATGCAATCCAGCACATCTACTCCATGAAAGAGTGCCAAAATAAACAGCAGCATACTCAACCTGACCATCATATATCATGAACCTTACTCTAAAGAGAAAGTGCAAGGCAAGCATTTATCTTACATATTTTCAGTGTAAATATATCAATATTCATCTCTTCATATGTAATTTGCCTTTGTTTAACATCCAAGACAGTATCATTTGGGCTAATACAATATTGGTCACTTGATCATGACTGATACGTTTCAACCCCTAGCAATAATCTAAAGAGAATCATTAAAAATATTTTTCAAAACAAATATATATTTTGATCTTTTAATGTTAAAATGGCATTTCAACAGTAAAGTACTTCCTATTGTCATTTTATGAAATGTGTATGCAAATTCAGTAGGACATGATATCGATTGTGATTGTCAATATAATCAAACTCTCATTCACAACATATGAGAATTTTAGCAAAAGACTATTACTGAGTAGGAAAGAAAGACCTGCATGTTGATTTATTTGATGCTTCAGCAATACAATCTGTTAGTTATTCAACTGTTATAATGCATTTATTTATGGAACATGTCACATTCTTATAAAGACCATTCAATGGAAAACAACAAACTAATTTATATTTTTTTATCCTTAAAATGCACCATACCTCTTTTAATCATAAAAGAAAAGATCAGTGTTAAATGCATAGCATTCATGTAAACATATTCTGCATCAATACAAAAGAAAGCAAGGATATACCTCAATGCCATTTTCATGAAATGATTTAACCATTTCTTTTAAGGAACTGCTTGCTGATATGCCATTTCCCAATGGACCATAAATTTCCATGGGTGCAAAAAAACTGTAAAGCAATGCCACAATCCATCAGCAAAAAGAAGTGATCAATCCATAAAATTATATTAAAATTCAGCAAATAAAGCTATGATGCTAACTATCACAGAATGAAACAATAAAAGAAAGAAATTACATTAATGTCCACAAAAGACAAAGAATAGCTCAAAGGGACTGGAATGTACAATTGTTACAAAAACAAAGTACCAGGGTGAAAAGTTGAAATGCCCCATGCCTCACACCCAAGACATTAGCCAAGCGAACAATTTATTTTTTGAAAGAACAATGCCAAGCAATTAAAATACAACACCATTATGTTGCAATGCATGCAAATGCGCACACAAAGTGCCGTGTCAAGCACAATGACACATGACATAACAAGGATGTTGTGGCAACATTTCACGTCCTATATAACTCAAGGCATCGACAAAACCTACAAGACATTGCCATTGCTCAAGGCAAGGTAGCACAAGTGAAAGACTTATCAATTGTATGACAAAGCCACCATGACATATCTAAAAGAGAGTGGGACTACACCACAACAATGATCAGATCCTAACCCACAATTGCATTCTTACAAACACACCACGTGACAAGCACACGGTTATTCTAAGAGGGGGGTGAATCAGTATAACAACATTCTTTTACCTTTTAAAACTTATTTAATCACTTCAAGATTTAATATTCTTTCTACAAATTTTGTAGACACTAACCCCTATAATACGAGACACCAACCTCAATATAGATAATTTTCTACTCCAATCTCCTATAATGTTGATCACAAATCTGCCATAAAACAGATTACAATCTCCTCATAAAAACTTATTATAAATCTGCCATAAAATTTCTCACAAATTTCTTTGTAAAATCTGCAAGTAAACTCCTTATATATTAGTATGATGTATATTTTAACTTCGTTATTCACACTAACTTGCTGGTATATATCTGATATATATTTTATTCTTCACACCAACATATTTCTTCACTCCTTAAAATGTCATTTATATCTTCATATTTGAATGAGGAGACACATCTCTTTAAAACGTGATAACTTTTTGAAATGACATAACACTTTGTTTACAAAACTGATCGCTGCCGTTTCTTTGACTAATCTGAGCATTCCTTTTCATTTATTAATTGTTGCCTTCCTTTCACTAATATTAATCGCTGCTTATGCAAATGGTAATCGCTGCCCATATTTGCTTTATATGAATTGCTTCTCTACCTTGGTTGATCATATTACAAAGGGAGTCGGCCCATAAATAAAGATTTAAGTACTATTTTAATTCAAATTTTCCTTCAAGTGAAAATACCAAAGGTCGGCCTAGGTGCTAACCATGAAGGAGTCGGCCCAATATAGGATTTAATTTATATTTGAATGTATTCTCCATATAGGAGCCAATAATAAATTATATTGCAATCTTCTCTTGACATGATTACCGGCCTTCGGCATTCCTACGATTTTATCTTTGAACATCAATGACAACATTGTTCTGTCATAACTTTGACATCAGTGACAATTAATTTGTTCATTTGCTTGACATCAATGACGATATTCTAACAAGACAAGGGAAGGATGAGCAAACAATCAACCTCAAATCTACTACCTAAAAATAATTCCAAGAGCATGCACTGCTTCAACCACACACTATCTACAATGCTTCAACCACACACTATCTACAATGTATGCAGGTGGCTGAGCCAGCATAATCAACACTTTACAGCAAATTGCATGAATGCAATGCAAGCTACATGCAAAATGTATAAGCTTGACTCAGACCAAAATGGTTGATAATGCCAACTTTATGGAGTGCCTTTCCAGTAGGTATGGAAATTTTGGTGTTTATTTGATTTGAAGGGAGCTCGTTATATGTTGTCAAAGATGCTGATAAAGATGCTCTGATATCACTGTGGAATCCCTTGACGAATCTGCCCTTAAAAATGTTGATTTGACTCTAAGAAATTTATCAAACACTGTGCAAACCAATATGTTTTGCTGCTGATCGTTTGTTTGTGCTTTTGATCAAATGTGATGATTGCATAAACTGAAGTAACTTCAAGAAAGTAGGCAGTGACTGGAACTAAATGGAAATACAGTGCACGAGACTTTTTGGACCTTTTCTGATATGAAAGATGACTGAAGATAAATGCAAATGACAGCTATAGCAGTATGGTAATTAATGCAAACAGTTGGCATTTAAACTTAAGTCTCAAGTGACTGATAATGGGGTGCAAGATTAAGCTACAACTAATAGACGTTTTACCAAACATTTGTCATACTAAATACTTATGCAATTGGAAAGCTACAGCACTGATAATGCACAACAGTACCTAATGAATAATTTAAAAGACAATGGTATTTTGGCACTAGAAGGATTGGTCTCCAGATGCGCTCCTCACTAATAACAGCAATCTATGAGAAACAATTGAAGCTATCCAATAAAGCTAAACAGGTCCATGGAGCAGGAGAGATCATGAACTATATGTCTGTAGATGCTTAACGTATAGGTGAATTTCCCTTCTGGCTTCACCTGACTTGGACAGCAGTTCTCCAGCTTGTATTTTCTTTAAGTATCCTTTCACATGTAATTGGATGGGCTACAGTTGCAACCTTGGCAGTTGTCATCCTAACTGTGATTTGTAATTCTCCATTAGCAAAAATGCAGCATAAATTCCAAACTGAACTCATGTCAGCCCAAGATGAGAGATTAAGGGTTGTCACAGAAGCTCTTATTCACATGAAAGTACTGAAATTGCATGCATGGGAGGAACATTTAAAATCTGGTATTGAAAAGTTGCGCAAGGTAGAGTACGAATGGCTATCAGCAGTTCAGTTTCTAAAAGCCTGCAATATAATATTGTTTTGGTCATCACTATGTGTGCCACTATGAGTGCTTACAGTAATATTGGTGTTGTAGCTGTTGTGACATGGGAAGTTTTGTTTGCTGCCCTGCCAATGATTTATTTGACAATTCAACTTCAGGTAAAAGCTTATTTTATATATTATTTAGCTGCTTGAAAAAAACTTAAAACTTTTTTTGTGTAAAGTATATCGAGTATCGACCATAAGATAAAGTCTTTTGGTTGTGACAATATTTGCTAGATAACTAAATTCAGGTTTTTTCAATTGAAACAGAAATACTACATTGCTTCTGCTAAAGAATTGATGAGACTCGTTGGTACAACAAAATCACCCATCGCAAATCATTTTGGTGAATCCATATCAGGAGCAGTGACAATCAGGGCTTTCAAGGTGCAGGATCAGTTTATGAAGAAGAACTTGGATCTGATTGACAAAAATTCAAGTCCATTTTTCCATAGTTTTGCAACTAATGAATG
Organism: Sequoia sempervirens; assembly: GCA_007258455.2. NCBI lineage: Eukaryota > Viridiplantae > Streptophyta > Pinopsida > Cupressales > Cupressaceae > Sequoia > Sequoia sempervirens. The sequence continues at coordinate 58,250,283 of VDFB02358134.1, forward strand.
GTTGATTCAACGTATAGAGGTATTAAGTTCTATAGTTCTTTGCTCATCTGCTCTTGCTATAGTCCTACTCCCAGCGAGCACCTTCAATCCTGGTATGCAGATGGAACTAAAGATTATTTGTGTTCTTGCCTGTTCTAGAATCTCTGTTGTTATAGTACACTCTTGGATAAAGAGGATCATAACTAGTTACTTGAACTTGTACAGGTTTTGTTGGGATGGCCCTATCCTATGGCCTCTCTATGAACTTATTATTGGTTTTCAGTATTCAAAACCAATGCACACTAGCAAACTATATTGTATCTGTAGAACGCATCAAGCAGTACATGTGCATTCCTCGTGAAGCACCAGCAATAATAGAATCTTGTGGGCCACTGGAGGATTGGCCCTCCCATGGTAAAGTGGAATTGCAAGACCTGAAGGTACTTTTAGTTGGGCTTCCTAACCAGAGAACTAAAATCCCCACCTTCTCAGCTATATTTTATTGTTGGTGAGAGTATAATTTGATGTCTTTCCTAAACCGTATTCCGTGTCGGTGCAGATTAGGTACAGATCAAACAGCCCTCTTGTTCTTCAGGGAATTACTTGTACTTTTGAAGGAGGGAAAAAAGTTGGGATTGTTGGTCGAATGGGAAGTGGAAAGACCACTCTCATCAGTGCCATTTTTTGCTTGGTTGAACCTGGAGGGGGTAGAATCCTCATTGATGGTTTGGATACCACCTCCATTGGACTTCATGATTTGTGGTCGCGCCTTGGAATTATTCCTCAGGAACCAACTCTTAAGACTATTGAATGATTACTAAATGTAAGAGACAAGTCTATGATATTTAACGTTTCCTGGCTTGCTATTATCGCAGGGTACATAATACAATACAACATGCAACATAGGCGGGGGAGTAAGGAATCTTGACAAGATCTGGGGTTTTTTAAAATTTTACCTGTTTGCTTGGAGACGACCCACAGGTTGAAGAAAACGGCAGCCCACGGGATGAAGAAAATGGCAGCTAGGGCATAATATTTTCTGCAAATCCGGCAAAAACCCAATACTGCAATCATCACTTCCCGCCACACCCTGCATTCTTATAAGCTTCCTTCCCGCCACACCCATTGTAAGCCTTCCCGCCTGAAGAAACTCCATCCGAGTCCGACGCCGTAGCAGCAAACGGGAGAGCCAACTCACAGAGCCATCAAAAAGCTGCGAAAACAACAGTTTTGTTTGAGGGAAAAGCCATATGTGGGAAATAATTAATATATTTTTTGGAAAAGGTAGGTATTTTTTCTATTTTAATTTGAGACAATGTAAAGTAAAAAATAAAACTTAACTAGCAATTGCACCTTGGTGTGCAATAGGTACGCCGAAGAGGTCTAGAATATCCATTACGAAAATTTTATGTCTATATTTTGCATACATCTATGCAATGCAAGAGATCGATTGGTAGGCCATTTTGGAAATGATTTTGTTTGTGCAACAAAGGTCTCAATGGAGAGGTGATAGCTTCAAATGAAATATGCATCCACTTACAAGTATCCAAACATGAAAGAAACAAAACCTTTGAATCAAGAAGATAATCAGGCTTCATTAGTAGTAGGCTCATGTTATGTTTTTCATAGGGAGAGAGGGAGATAGAGGGAGAGATATGGATAGAAAGAGGGAGATATAAAGGGGGGAAGAGTGAGAGAGAGGTAAAGAGGAAGATAGATATGGGGATGGAGATGGATAGGGGTATGGAGAGGAGAGAGAGGGATAAATAGAAATATAAAGAGAGGGAGGGAGAGAAAGAGAGGGAGATAGGTAGAGGAGAAAAAAGTAAAGAGATATAGAAGAGGGAGTAATAGAGGGAGAGGGGGGAGATAGGGATAGAAAGAGGGAGAGATAGGGATAGAAAGAAGGAGAGATAGAGATAGATATAACTTAGGAAAGATAGAGGGGTTGAGAGAGAGATGGAGACGGAGAAATAGAGATATTAAGAGGGAGACAATGAGGGGGATGGAGAGATAGAAAGATAAATGTATAAGAAGTTATATATATAGAGGTAGAGAAAGGGATATGTAGGGATATATAAAGGGGGGAAGAGTGAGAGAGAGGGAAAGAGGAAGATAGATATGGGGATGGAGATGGAGAGGGGTATGGAGAGGAGAGAGATGGATAAATAGAAATGTAAAGATAGGCATAGGAAGTTATATATAGAGAGAGATAGAGACAATGTAAAGTAAAAAATAAAACTTAACTAGCAATTGCACCTTGGTGTGCAATAAGTAC
>VDFB02358134.1:58252639-58295194 GCA_007258455.2 Sequoia sempervirens
CTATATTATATATAATATTAAATATATTGAAATACTTAACATTATACTAATACACATATATTCATTTACATTATACGTTAAATTAATATATATGTATTCGTATAATTTCAGAGGCAAGATATCATTACAATATATAATTCATTTATCTCGTTAGCCGTGGGTATGTATATTTGTATATATATATCAGTATATATATACTACATGTATAAGTATCCATAAATACATTTATATTGACACATACGTATGGCATATCCATCTGCTTAATACGTTTGTATCGACATGAATGTACTTATGGGTACTTGTACATATCGTATTCGTATGTACAAATACACATATCAACCTCTAACCAGAACTTGTCATTTATAAGGTTATACTGGCAAGCATCACTTGTTTACACATTCAGAAGAAGACACGACTCCTAATGATACTAGACAAGCCTACGGATGACTTACCTTTAACCAGAACAATGACTTAGCTTACTCAGTTCTATGGTTTGTGTGTGTATGTCCAGTTGGTATCCATTACTGTTTACCCGACCAAGTTCTTCCCCGAGTGATATCTCTCCTCTGCCTGGAGGTACGAACCTGCTTCCTGCACACCATGTCACGACAATGGGAATCATATGCTCAAAACAAAGCAGAATACATGAAACATTTCAAAAGTTAGATTATTCATAAATCAATAACCTTATATTCTCCTTTATGCAGTATTTCACCAAGAATAACATCAAATGAAACAACATTCATATTGAAAACGAGGTACAAGCATCATTAATTTACCTTCAGAATTCACATTTACTCTATCTAGTAATGGTAAATTGTAACGTCTCAATTTGGGATGTAACATACTTCCCCCCTTGTGAATCATCGTCCTCGATGAGGTATAGCTTTTTAACATATAGTTAAAGTCAAATAAAGTGTTACTTACATTTACGTAAGATTTATAAAGTATTCAACCTATGTAGCAATCTTGTTCTTCCTGGAACTTGCTTCGAGTGTTTACACTATTGCATAGGGAAATCTTGTATGCCTCACACATATTTACTCTCCCAAAGAGTTTTAACATATACACACATCCGAGATATAATAGTAACTATACATCACACCAACACACAGTGATCGGAAATCATTGGTCCATGAATTTATCCTTAGTATAATCCAAATAGAAAAGGAAAGTCGATGTATTGTACACTACATCGTGGGTCCAATCCTTCGCTTTTGGTATTTACACTTTTAGACAACTCATAAATCGAGTCCTTCCGCCACTTACACATTTATTATCCTTACCACATAGTACTTGTACCTGGCTTTTTGTCCGTTGAGAGCACAACTTTACTCCTGGACACCTGTCAACTCTTGATACTGCTTCATACGTAAGCTTTGTATCACAAAGTTTCATTGATCGCTTTGATCTATTACTCCTTTTTGACATTTTATTAAGTCTATGATTCACTCAATTCTAAGCCCTTTTCAGCTTAATTGAATTTTTAACCTTTTATATCATATAATTGTCCAGACTTCAATATTAGAAGTTTATAAATCATTCAAGACTTATTCTACCATCTTTGCTTATTTTGACTATACATGATAATATACTGTACATTCGATCCGTTGAATGTTTCGTAGTTTGATCAGGGTTTACACAACCTTATCATCATTGCTTAAACTAAGATATCCTCTTAGGATTACTAAGCCTCTACTTTCCATAATATATATTAGAATATCCTATTAGTCAAATTTTCCAAATACATTGTTTTTATCGATGAGTTTATCTACTTGAACATTATGTCAATTATACTAACATAGACAGATTGATCTGTCTCTTGTTCTACCATTTTTCCTTTGGAATCTTAAGAGAGTATACATGACTTACCGGTGATGACATCCGGTCTTCATTTCCTGGTATACTAGTCACTACCTTGCCTAATTCCGTGTAGCTTCAAACTCTATCTTTCCAAATTTATAGTAGTTTCTCATCCAACAATTTCTGTTGTCGTTTCGATGTCCTAACTTTGACATTAGTTTCCTCGTTTTATTTCAATTTCTTCAAAATTTGGGTACATAGGTTCTTTTACATCCAATAATAGTCTATTCCTTGACTAGTTGAAAACCTATTTTACGATCTCACGCTATTTTTAATTCCCATATAATAATGGTTATAAGTTTTGCGGAGATAAACCCTATTTATCTTAGGACATCCATATCTTGGATCTCTTCTGTCCTTGGATTATTTTCAAAGATGTTATCCATCTTTTAACTCAATCAAATTTTCCCGATAATTTTGGTACTCATTTTGAGTGTTAATCCATGTTCCGTCATATTGATCCCTAGATAATAGTAAATTTAATTACCTACCTAGTTACCAAGCATGAACATTCCTCGTTGGTTCCATTGATTCTCTTAATCATATACGAGAGTTCCAATTTCAGTACATCCTTTTGAGTTCAAGTAACATCCCCGGTGCTTTACTCAATAATATTTCCCATTATTTCACATAAAATTGTTATATTGCTCCGACATAACAATGGATGTTTCCCTTTTGAGAGTGTTTTCTCTTTAATATAAGAGCCACTCAACAACGTTCTAGTCAACACGATGACTTCTTTCCTGGAGTGTAAAGTAGCTTCTTTAACTCACCAAGTATTCTACCTTTGTTTCCACTCATAGAATCTCATAAATTCAAGTGATATACACATTTCCATTGGTGAATCACAATCCCAATATTCCCTTCCAACTCTTAAATTCTCAATCGCTGTACAGTCTGATATTATAGGTTTCTCTACCTCTATATATCTCTGTCAAGACCGAAAGTACAACTCAACCAAGTAGATTTTTCCAACTACAAGGCATTTAGAGAGTAGTCATTTATTTAACTCAACTCAATGGGTTAGATCTTATCCTTAGATCTTTCTCTTCATTCGAATGAACTTCTTGTTCCCATTAGGTTATTACAAACCTAGGGTTTCATTAAAGAGATGGTGATCAAGTGATCAGCCATGTAAAGACAATTGATGCATTGTATAACATCACATCCTACCATATTTTCCATTCCATTTCTATGGCTTATGGTTAAACCTTTTCATCCTCGGGTTTCATAGCACAATAAGCTTACAGTTTCAATTCGTTTTCATGATGTGAAAATATTTTTCTTTATTGAAATATCGTTTTTATCTACTTTTCCTTAAATAAGGTGTATATGAATGTAGAGACACACTTTCTTTCAGTCATGAGTATCTTAAAGCTTTCCTTGCCAATCTAATAGGCGGCCTTTCTTATCATGATCAAATATCTGCCTATCCTTTTTCCTAGGCATCAAATGATAATTTCATTTGATTCTTCCAATCAACTAAATATAAGGTACGAGATGATAATAGGTAATAATCTTAGACCTTTCCGATTATCTTTCTCCAGGATTCTCAATACCTTTTTCCTTGTGGATATCATATGATAATATCGTTTGATCTTTCGATCAAATAATCCTAAGTATGGGTTTGTTTTCTCCGAAGATCCCAATACTTCTTTTCTTGGACTATAAACTGTATGACTTATTTGTCATCATGACTTGCGAAGAAGACATTAGTTCTTCTAAACTAAGAACATACTCACGTTCTTTTGTTGAATGGGGTACTAAACTTGAGTCAACCCTACTCTTTTCCTTTCCCCCTTAGAGTTTCCACAGCTTTTGATCTACTCAAAACTGAACTCCCAGCAAACTCTTGCTTCTTTTGTAAGGATTTGTCATTCCCTACTGTTGGCTTTACATTGCCTTTACCTTGTCTCGAGACATATCTCAAATATACTTTTTCCAAAGTTAAATTTGTCATTGATTTCTATCCCACATTAGATCTAATGAATAATCAGCAACTTACGAGTCACTTCATTAATCCAATTCTCTTTTCAACATCCCTTTGGCGAAGGGTACAAAACTTGTATTCCCTTTCCGTTTGGAACATTCTAATCAAAAGTTTGGCTTTCACAAACATGAAGGTGAGTTTAGCTTATACTCTAACCAATCTTTGTTAAACCTATCTTTGTTAAACCTCTGGTAAAACCGTCCTGACTTACCACTTCAAGCTTCTTTATTATTCGGTCACTTTTCAAGTGGCATAATTCCAATGCTTGGAATCTTCCTCACTTTTAACTTCTAAGATACCAAAGTTGTTTGGTCTTTTCAATATCAAACTCCAATAATCTAATTGATTTTGGTCAGTGGAACCCTGTCCACTTTATTGATTACATAATTCGGACCATTCTGGTCTTTTCTCTTATCTCTAAGGTACTAACTCTTTTTCCTTGCAAGCTCCTATCTTTACTTAAGAATTAGCTTAATGTCAAGAGTTCTCCAACTCCCGTGGGTACTTCCTTCGTTGATTTCCTTATTCAATTTCATTTATGCTGACACTGCATATACAAAGATTCGTAGTGTTTTCACTAAATCCAAAAATTCCTGACTCTCTGCAACTATAGTTTACTATTACAACAAGGGTTATCTTATTCCTTTTGGTTGCCTTAGAGTCATAAATCTATTTCGTTGGATAAAGGTATACACCGGTTACTCCTCCTAACCTTTCTTCATAACTTGATTGCATAATCTTCTGCAATCCTAAGTATTATCATAAATTGTTGTTTTAGGAGTTCCTACTCTAGGAATAACTCTTAACTCACCCCAACTTATCGAGCTACTAGGAGTTTCATCTTGCTTTCACTTCTTCCTCTCAGTTCTATTCCTTTTGCCATTGTGGCACAAGAACTTTTCAACCTTTATCTTCTGACAAGGTTTACGCATTGTTGCGTAATGAGCTCATAGGTTCCTAGTGTTTTAAACCTAGGCTCTGATACCACATGTAACAACCCGACCCTTCGGTAAAATTAAAATTTTCATAATTTACATCCTACAAGTATGTAAACGAGTTAATCATGTCATTGCAATAGAATTTTTCTTTTTCTTTATTGACAAAACATGAACAAATTGCCATATTAATATACAACAAAGATTCCATTTCAATATAATAACTTCACAAGTACATGAAACAAGAATACGTACCTTAACTAACATAGCTCCAATGAGCTTTAGAACAAATAGTAGTAAGAAGGTCTAGGAATCCGTCCTTTCAAATCTTGGTACATCGGCCGCTTGCTGAGGAGGAGAAACATCACTCGGGCGTTTTTCCGCCATCCACGGACTTATAATGCGGTCCCCCGCACGATCATTTTGCAATGAACGACCCTCCCTTCGAAGAAGAGATTGGTTGGGTAACCCTTAACGACTACCAACTGGACATAGTGCTGTGATTCTACAAAACTAGTTTTCGTGCTAACGGCAAATCACAAACTAGGTTGTATTTCGGAATCACGGTGATCTGACAGTGTAGTACAACAACTAAATGGTTCCTTACACTACTTTGGCCAAAGTGTTACGTTCAATGAAGAACATAGGTCATTTGTCACATACACTAGCCAGGTTCAACTTGACTTGAGGCTATCTTACCCTACGCGTAGGTTGGTCTATCGGGGTAGTCCGTACCCTAGACTTCCTACAACATTTTACTACTGGAATGATGAATCTATTAAACAAGATACTACAACCGACGCCCTAATTCCGGATATATTCATCCTAGGGATACAATAACTTGATTAAGTCGTTTGTATTAAGTTGTAGAGTATATCTTGCAAATATTCTAGACTCAACCCTAGTAACTATTATTCAAACACAAGCATATGCTCATTATAAAGAGCCATTAAATAATACGCAGGTTGCTTTCCTTTAAGTAATGTAAACCGTACATTATTGACAACAAAACCATGATATGACTATTTACATGATACTTTTATATCACAACTTATCACATGTTTAAGAAACTGACATTCTTTTTGAATTCAATTTAAGTCTATCAGACAGTCAAACTCTTTCCTTTCCAGCCATAACTATAAATCAGAGACCTATCAGATTACTCTGGAAAATTAGGAAAATATGTAAAGAAAGAATTTAGCATGCCTGAATTAGCTTTCCAGAAGTTGGAAGGTAGCTCCTTTACTGGCCTCTACTCAGATCACTTTCAGTTTGGATTCTTGTAATCAATTACTCAGCACAGTAAAAGACAATTCCTGACTGCTCCTCTTCTATTCAAAGATTACCAGTAATTTCAACTTCTGCTCTCTTGTATTAACAGAATAACTTAGCAATTTCTCTCTTATGGCGAACTCACTTTTTAGCTTTAAAATGCTCAAGAAACTGACTGCAAATTCGTGTGTGAAGGAATGCCAAACGCAGGTTTATTTATAGGTTCATTTTGAAACTGATTTCCACCTTCTATGGCGCCAGAACTGCCAGCAGGTTGAAGAACGTTTCAAACTAAAAACGTGTATCAATCTGGTGAGGGTTTCGACCTCCATGTATGACAGCAAGAAGTTCATTTTAATTCGAATTTGTTTCAGACTGTTAAAACTGTGACAACTTTCAACCGGCGCGTTTTTACAGTTAGGTTAAATGCCAAGTTTCATTTCTGACTTCTTCCTTGCTCAAATGGCGTCCAAATTTCATTCTTTTCGCATAGCAAGAAATATCTCATTTATTTTCTGACGCCTGGCCCTAGTCGCGCGATTTCTCTGCGCGTTTTTCATTTTCCCTTCTGCATTTTCGCGTTTTTTCTTCTTTATTTCGCTTTGGTTAATCTTTAATATTTTAATAGAGTTTTCAAAGTAAAAATGGCGCATATATGCAGGCTCATATTTGAAGATTAACACTTCAACGTATACATTAGAAAAATCCGCGTTTTCTTACTCAATTCGCGATTTTTATGAAATCCGCGATTTTTAATTTCTTCCCAGATTTGCATTCGCATTTAATAAAAGTGCTTTGAAATGTTTTAATTTTTATTTCATTTGATTTTGACAAATCTTTTATTTAGATATATTTGTTTACTCTATTAAAATACTTATATAATATAGTTTATGCATAATTATTTAAATTATCAATTTAAATAATATTATATACATTTTAAACTATATTATATATAATATTAAATATATTGAAATACTTAACATTATACTAATACACATATATTCATTTACATTATACGTTAAACATGTAAATTAATATATATGTATTCGTATAATTTCAGAGGCAAGATATCATTACAATATATAATTCATTTATCTCGTTAGCCGTGGGTATGTATATTTGTATATATATCTATATATATACTACATGTATAAGTATCCATAAATACATTTATATCGACACATACGTATGGCATATCCATCTGCTTAATACGTTTGTATCGACATGAATGTACTTATGGGTACTTGTACATATCGTATTCGTATGTACAAATACACATATCCACCTCTAACCAGAACTTGTCATTTATAAGGTTATACTGGCAAGCATCACTTGTTTACACATTCAGAAGAAGACACGACTCCTAATGATACTAGACAAGCCTACAGATGACTTACCTTTAACCAGAACAATGACTTAGCTTACACAGTTCTAAGGTTTGTGTGTGTATGTCCAGTTGGTATCCATTACTGTTTACCCGACCAAGTTCTTCCCCGAGTGATATCTCTCCTCTGCCTGGAGGTACGAACCTGCTTCCTGCACACCATGTCACGACAACGGGAATCATATGCTCAAAACAAAGCAGAATACATGAAACATTTCAAAAGTTAGATTATTCATAAATCAATAACCTTATATTCTCCTTTATGCAGTATTTCACCAAGAATAACATCAAATGAAACAACATTCATATTGAAAACGAGGTACAAGCATCATTAATTTACCTTCAGAATTCACATTTACTCTATCTAGTAATGGTAAATTGTAACGTCTCAATTTGGGATGTAAATGATGCTCAAGGAATGAAGACCAATGCTCCAAATGATAGGCGATTTGCACAGAACTCAAGGACGGCTTGAAAGAGAGAGAGTACGGCCTGCTGCAAATGGTACGGCCCTGTCAGGTCAGCAAGTACAAAGTGTACGGCCTCCTTCAATCAATGTCCAAACCCTATGATATGATGCGCCTTGATGGATATATGTTCTCTGGATGAAACCCCAACAAAACTCTGACAATGAATGATCTCTGAATGCTCTGTAATTTCTTCTGGATGAAGAAATCCCTCTGCCTGGCAATAAATCGGATGATATTTCACACCCTCTGAATCGCTTTCACTGGAGATGGCTCGTTCCCCAATGCTCTGAGACTGAAACCCTTGGCTTCCGTGCTCTGGTCAAGACTTGATCAATTTTCAATTCATAATAACTTGATGGGCTCGAATTTCCAAGCAAACCCTTATACTTCTTGAAAAGTGCGATTTCCTTAATAATAGGGAATCATTAAAATAATTCAAACTTTTTATTTTAATCTTTCAATAGTCTCCGGGACAATTTTTAATTATAAAATATAATCACAACTGGCCCCTTCCCATGTTGGGCGACCCCTCAGCCAAAATCACTTAAGTTATAATATTTGAAATATTATAACTTTATATTATAAACTCCAATCATTAATATTTAATTAAATCAATTAAATATTAATATCTCTCTCAATATTCACCCGATGCACGAGCCGTCTAAAGCTGACGAATAAAGAAGTGATTCTGAACATAATCAATCCATACTGCTAAAAATAGCAGGGGTCCCTCGCTGAGTGCCAAATACTGCTAAAAATAGCAACTCAGGCTAGAAGTGTCCGAATGAGCCCGAACAAAAGCCAACTGATCAAACACTGACACCTGAAGCTGAGCCAAGCTCCATCAAGACCCTCTATCCAACCTGTCAGCCTACGAGGGTCGCATAATAGGCTAATCCTGTGCTCTGAGAGATGTCAACTAGAAGGGGACATGACATCACATGCCTCAACTGTTAGTTTTATTGCTTGTTAGCAACTTGAGCAAATCCTGGAAATATCTACACACTTCAAGTGGCAGTTCACTGATTGGTAACTTTGGCGGCTTTGTAACTTGAGTGATAATCTTTGTTTCTTCTACAGCTTGATGCTTTTGACGCTTTTCTTGATTCTTCTCAATTGAAGAGTGTTGCATGATGAAACTGCGAAGTTTGACTGTGAACACTCTAGCTGTGAGAAATGCACACGAACTTGCTACCCACGTAGAATTCCAACGGTATTCAACCCTCTAAACTAGCCTTGAAAGACTATCAGCTATACGAGGTATGAAACCATGTGGACTTTGAGTGTCTATGCCTGCCAAATTGTCTGAATCAACCCTCCAGATGTGCTTGATGCAAATTGGTATCAACAGTTTTTTATGAAAATGTGAATCAAGACCGATTTGGTCTTCTATACAGTTTGAGTGAATTGCATACTGAAAAACTCGACTGTTGACTATAAACACGGAATGTTCGGACAACTTTTTGCGGTGAGGGAAAAATAGCTTTCAATGAGGCTAAAAATAACTTGTTGAGAGGCAATTTTTACAAAAACATTCTGAGACATGGGTTTTGTAGAGAATGTACTTCTAAGCAAACCCACAACGTCAGAAATTCAAAAAAATGCTTTTTCGCTTGGAATGCAAAGACTTTTCGGAAAAAAGCCGTAGGGGGCAGCAGGGGCTTCAGAAGCTTTTTCTCCCGAAAAATTTTGACATATGGGTTTTGTAGCTGCCAATGTGCTGATCAAACCCAGTTTCTCCGGTTTTTGAAATGTTGACTTTTTCACCAGCATGCAAAAGAATCTTCGAAAAAAAGCAAAAGCTTCGAAAAGAGAAGCAACTGGGCATTTTTTTTTTTGAAAATTTTTGGAACATGGGTTTTGTCACCAACGCTATGTTGATCAAACCCAGATGACCAGATTTGTGAAAAACTGTCGTTTACTTGGACATGCGAGAGAAAACCTAAGGCAACGATAGAAGAAATATGAGGGTGAGAAGATAGAAGTTATAAATTGCCTCTGTCAATCCTTAAGAAAATTGCCTCCTTCAATCCTCAATCTGATGAATTCCTGGAAAGAACATGCTGGAAAAATGAAGCATGAAATATTATTCCTCTGTGCAAGCTGAACGAAGAACCTCGAAGAACACTGGAAATGGCCTCCGTTTGATCCTTCAAAAGGCGTTAGAGAGAAAATAGTTGATTTTAGCTTCAACCTGCAAGAAATAATGAAGTTGTGATGCCTATGCTTGAATAAATAAGCATTTTGGAGGCGATATTGCCAGTTAGGTAGGTGTGCCAACCCTAATTGAGTTAATCCTCATGCATGCCTTGTCAATTGGAGTTCTCCTCTAATTTTAGTACGCCATATGCAAGAGGAAGCATGCAAAAATCACAATTGAAAGTTAAACGGTCAAACTTTGACTTTTGGGGCCCAAGCTTGAGAGTTAGAATTTTTTTAAAGATTTTCAACTTCCATTGTGACAAACTGCCACTATTTGACCCTGGATTCTGGATGCCTGGTTGATCCTGAAGCTATGCTGTCAGATTAATCACGAAGTTGGAACAAATCTGAAGAGATGTTGCTAGGAGCTACAAACCTCAAAAACTAGTTCTGATGGCTTGAAATTTTACGCGCCTTTTGCCAAAAGCGTGCTCTTTTCACCACAGCCAAATTTCCATGTTTTTCAATTTTCCTTTGCCTCCAGCGTTTTACGCTTGATCTTTGTTTGTGAGTTCTTGACAGGTCCCGTGAGCTTGCAACTGGATTCATTGCGAAGCTGAAAGGCTACTAAGAAGATGCCTTGGAGAAGACAACTTCCAAAAACTTCATTTAGTTGCTCAAAATGATGGGCGCCCCTGGCCAGCAGGGGGGCTTTTTCCTTGTTGTCCATTAATTCATCCTCCATTTCACATGCTCGAATGATCGACAACTGTTGTTGTTTGGTATGTGTTGTGACCTTTTCACACATCAACCCATTCAAAATGGGGACCCCCTAATTTTTGCTCCATTTTGGTCTTTTGGCTTTGGTTTTGTCTCTCTCTCTCTTTCTGTCTCTTTTCGCTGTCTGCTTTCCAGGGATGTGCCCGCCTTTGAGCTTGAACGTGGATTTTGGCTAAGTTTGAGAATTGGGGTTTTGAGTCTTCTAGCCAGTTTGAAGCCAAATGGAGTGAATAAGTTGGAATCTAAGCTTCACGTTGCAGTCAGTATGCTTCCAGCAGGTTCCCAACAAAGTTTCGTCAAATTCTGACAACTTACTATTTTTAGTAAGTGTTCAATTCAGGGCGTTCTCTCAGCACTTTTGAAGTTCCGATCGTTACACTGCATCCAGAACATGTCAAGCTATTTGTTTGCAAGTTTTGAGCTTAAACGGACAACTTTCTATTTTTAGCAAGTTCAGCCTCAGGAGCAGATTTTAGGGTTTATATGTGAAGTTTTTCAATGCATGTCTAGAGATTCCTTCTGGGTTTTCTGAAACCTACGCAATGATATAACATGCAAAATGAGATGATGACTTTCAGTATTCGGCCTTCAGAGGCTATTTTTAGGGTTTGCATGTTGAAATTTTCTTTGCATGTCTGAACATTCCTTGTGGGTTTTTCGAGGGCTTCGCAACGGTGTAACATGCAAACCAGGATCAGGACTTCTTTAGGAGCTATCTTCAGGGGCTATTTTTAGGGTTTTCATGTAGGGCTTTTCAGCGCATGTCGAGTTATTCTTTATGGGTTTTTCAAGAGCTACACAGTGATGTGACATGCAAGTGGAGTTGATCACTTTTTAGAGACTTACTATTTTTAGCAGGTCCATTCCGGCAGCTGCCCAACACATCAGTATCACAAACAAAGCAAAGTGCAATATAAATGAGGTTAAATGGAGGTCGTTTGATAGACATGCAAGTCAAATTAGGGTTTCTAGCTTCGAGACCCAAAATGAGGGGTAAAATGCCAAAATTTTCGAAAACCGGTGTATCCCACTGCGATCAATATCTTTCAAGCTATCCATTGGTAAAATTTGAAGGCAATCGAAGCACTTACTATTTATAGTAAGGCGTTCCAGAAATAGGCTATAAATAGTAAATCAGCAGCAGGGCCAGTGTGAACAGACAAGTCTATCGATGAGGGTCATGACATTCAAATTTCAAGTCAAACGGAGTTGGGGAAGTCATGAAATCAAGCAGTTGCTATAAATAGTAAACCACCTTCAAAAACATGCCATAAATAGCAGGTTAGCGCGAGGCATCAGTATGAACAAGTCAAACAAGTGATGAGGACCCCATGGCGCGAATTTCAGATCAAATGGAATTGCAGAGGTTCGAAAATCAAGCACTTACTATTTTTAGCATGTCCATGCAGAGGAATTAGGGTTTCCTAAAATGTAGGGCAAAACACGACAGTCACATAGAAGCAGTATCCAGTCACGATCGACGTCCTTCAGGCAATCAGCGCACAAAGTTTGAGCTCATTTTGAGCAATTACTATTTTTAGTAAGTTGCTAAAAATAGCAGGTATAGGCAGGCATCAAACGTCAACAGCTCAGTCACGTCACGAGGGTCGAGGCAAAGTAAAAATCAAGCTTTTTGGAGCTAGAAATCAGCTTAAAATGCAAAATTTGAGGAACTTTCTAAAAATAGCAGGTTAGGGCAAGCTGAGGGCAACGTAAACAAACCACTTTAAATCAGACGAAAGCTTAGAAATTCATCCAAGTCTGATAAAATAAAAGCTCCAGCATCAAAATCCGCCCTAGAAGCTTGAAGAGCCACGAAAAATTCGCTAAGTCTGAGAAATTTGAAGTCCAGCATGTGAAATGCGCCTTAGCTACTTGAGGATGATGAAAATTCTTCTAAGTACTTGAATTTGGAAGTAGGCATGGTGAAATGCGCCCTTGAAGCTGAAGGTTGATGAAATTTTTTCTAAGTTATCAAAATTTGAAGCAGGGACCTCCATATGCGCCCTTGTAAACTTGAGGGGAGTTGAAAATTTTTCTAAGTATCCAAGACTTGAAGCACACCCCCCTCATATATGCCCTTGAAGCTGAAGATTGGTAGAAAATTTTCTAAGTCCTCAAAATTAGAAGCTCTTGGGTCAAAATGTGCCCAAGGAGAGGATGAAGTGTTTGAAAATAATTTAAGTGTTCAAAATTTGAAGCACACCCCCCTATGTGCGCCTTGAGAGGAGGCCTTGAAAATTTCTAAGGCATTCAAACTTGAAAGCTCCTGCCCCCAATTGTGCCTTGACTTGGAGATGCCTTGGAATTTGTCTAAGGCAAGGAAATTAGAAGTAGAAGGGATGGTATACGCCAAGATTGAAGAGGAGTTGGTAGTGAAATTTTCTAAGGCTGATAATATGAAAATGGCCCCCTTGAATGCGCCCTTGAAGAGGGAGATGCTTGGAGATTTTGCTAAGTGTTTGAAATTGGAAGTAAGTACCTCCATATGTGCCCAACATTCCATGATGACATCAAAATTTTTCTAAGGCACCCAAATTGGAAGTAAGACCCCTCATATGCGCCTGGACCTTGAGAAGGGTAGGAAATGTTACTAAGGCATTGTAACTAGAAGTTGACACCTCCAGATGCGCCTAGGTCAAGAATTGAGTGTTGAAAGTTTTCTAAGTCTTGTAAACTGGAAGTAGGCCATGGTAAATGCGCCCAAGCTTGAGTAAAACTTGAAAATTCTTCTAAGGCAATGAAATTAAAAGTCTAAGGGGTGATATGCGCCTAAGCTAGAAGGGGAGACTAGGAATTTGTCTAAGTGTTTGAAATTGAAATCACACCCCCCTAAAGGCGCCCAAGAGGGCAAAATGATGAAGGAATTTCTCTAAGGAAAGGAAATTGGAAGTGCAGAGGGCTAAATGCGCCCAACTTGAGCAAGTGATTGGAAAATATTCAAGTATGGCAAAATGAAAGTGAACAGGGTCAAATGCGCCCATGTTGGAGGTTGGCTTGGAAAAGTTGCTAAGTGTGTGAAATTTCCTCCTCATCACCTCAAATGCGCCCAAGATGAAGTTAGCTCAAGGATGAAAGAAATATTCTAAGTGTTCAAAATTCCTCTAGACCCTCCTATATGCGCCCATACTCATGTTGATGATGAAATTTTTTCTAAGTGTTAAAATTTATTTTTCCTCCCCTAGAGAAATACGCCCAACCTTGGGAAGAGATGAGGAAATTTACTAAGGCATGTATGAACTGGCAGAGAAGGAATCAAAGTGCGCCCAACTTCAAGAGGTGAATTGGAAAATTTTCTGAAGGCAAAGAAATATGCCAGAGGGATAACAATGAAGATGAACTTTGATGATGAAATATTTTTCTAAGGTATAAAATTCAAAAATTAAATGTACCCCTTCATAGTGATACACATGAATTTTGATGCTTTCTGAAGGGAATTTTCTTCTGGGTACTGGACATATTCAACGAGGAATTGGTTTTAAACTCTTCCACACCTTGCCGGAGACTTTAAGATGAAGATTTTTGATGGGCACCTGATTGATGAATTTCCTAGGGGAAATAAATTATTTCTAAGGAAGATGGGTTGTAAATTTGGCTAAGGCACGAGGAATTTGAAGATGAAGTGAAACCAGAGAAAAATGATGAACCCTATCAGATCCGAAGATCACTTAGACCTCGAAGATCAAAATATGGAGGTTAGGTAAGTAAAATGAATTTATATTATAAGTGTTTTAATGCTCTTCTTTTTGTTGTTTTGCAGGATGAATGCCGGGACCAAAGTAGGAGGACTTGAAGTGATGGAGCAAATACTCCGAGACAAAATTACAACTTTGGAAGGAGATAAAATCATGAAGGGAGATGTTGGAAGAAATGATTGAATCCAAGACAAGAAAATCTTTCAAGTTCAGAATGAAAAATAAAATAAAAATGTAAGGCTCAGGCATTGAAGAGTTGAAGAGTGACAGCTAAAAAGAAGATCATCCTCAAGCACCGGAACGCCCTCAAGACTAAAAAGTTGAAGCCATGATGATCAGACTCATCCAGTTTGCAGTCAAAAAGAAGAACAAGAACAATGCAAATGCGTCTATGGACAGGAATCTTCTAGAAGATGGTGGACATTAATTGCTCATTTATTACTCCACTCTTCTTGGTGGCAGATTTTAGGGTTAGGGTTCATGTGGCTCGATCTGAGCCCTTCATTGTAATTGTAATTTGAGTCGTTCATTGGACTTGGCCAGCTATAAAAGGGGCATCCCCCCTCATTTGTATCTAGTTAGAATAGTAGGGAAAGAATAGAGGGAGATTTATAGAATAGAAGGTACCATAGCTTGATAGTTTAGCTTAGACTGAAAAGGAAGGAAAGTCTTCCCTTTGAATACTTTGTAAGAAGTTGTTGTGAACACTTTCATAATAAAAGAATTTTCATTGATGGTGATCTCTTCTTTGTTAGGAGTAGCTAGCGAGGCTTCTTCGTCCTTCCAATTCATGTATAATCTTGTAGTAGCTTAAAGTAAAGTAGATTTCATTTCATGCAAGTACTTAGTAATTGTGGAATGTGGTGCTCGATTTGAACAAAACTTCACTTATCCATACCACTAGCGGCCTCACTGACAGTGGGTTCGCCTTGCATGGTCAATTGAAACATCATGAAACTTAACTTCGATCATGATTTATATGTTGGCATGCATCATTGTGATGGTGTCTTCATGCTAGATCGTGATTTGAATACCTTTGATTACTCCTCTGAAGATTGCACCGGTTTTGTGGAAGTTGTCTGAAGCGAGGCAAAGCAAAGCTCAGTTGAAGTCTGCGAGAATTGATCACCATGTCCCACGCCTTAGAGTAGATTAGAACCTTCTCATCCCTACAACCATTTTAAATTTAGTACATTTCTGATTAGTATTAGGAAATTTGCACTTACCCAACAAATCATTCAAACTACATGAAAGCCCTTAATTTGCTGTCTGCTGCCTGCTGCCAAACAATTGCGTAAGTCCCCTTGAAATACCAGCAAAATCACATCGAGCCAACTGAGACTATCCATTGCATGAAGGAACCTTGGAGTTGAATGCATGATCTTTCTAGCAATCTTAGCATGCAGGAGATTTTGTTCAAGAGAGGATAGAGTCGTCGTTGGCAACTTTATTCTGTGTTGGTGCGGTAACGAAAAACACATCAACAGTATGTCTCGTGGACTGGTTGTAGGATCCATCATGAAGCTGGGATGAATCAAAGGAGATCATCTGGAGATTGCTAATGCAAAAACTGACATCTGAGAGCTTTTATTCTTGGGTGCCCCTGGGTTACAGGGGTCACTTTTTTTGTAATCGACTGCCATTTTGGATGTTTGTTGACCTTCAACATCTGCTGCCTCTGTCGTCTTTTGATGATGTTTGACAAATCAGATGGATTTGTTTGATGATCCGCTGGAAAGCTAGCAGAATTCTGGAGAAGATGACTGGTTTTGCAAATGTCAACAACTGCATTTGGCCTCTCAAATTCAAGGGAGCCCCTGACGAGTAGAGGCGCTTTTGGCTCCTGAGTTGGGTATTCTGGACAATTCTGTTTCTTTTGTCCTCTTGAGGAAGAAGGCTATCTGTGATGGAAGAGCATTTATGAAACAACTCATCAGAATCTCCAATGATGGATTGAGTGTAGAAGAAAGTCTTGTAACAAGACGATTAAATCTTGCTACAAACTCCCTCATGTCTTCATTGTACTCCATCTTTGAATTTGTAAGTTGGGCAAACAACAGGTGAATTTCTTCGACGGGCTTGAATCTCGCCAAAAATTCTTGCTCATAATTGCCCAACTTGTGATATTGCCTTGTGCTAGGTGATTGAACTAGTTGGTAGCATTTCCCGCAAGAGTCTCAACAAAGAGATGCACCGCAATGTCTTCATGTGCTACGTGCAAGACGATGCAAGTTGTTGTGAACACAGAAAAATGTTCCTCCGAGTGTTGAGTTCCATCGCCGTGAAACCAGGGAAAGCGCTTGACCCTTTAGGTAACTCATCATTTACCTAAAAAGCCAAAGGTCCAATGTTATTACCCCAAGGTAATGGGGGTGGACGTTGCCGATTTCTATCAACATTGCCAGCATTATTGTTGTTATTATCCATTGCTTTTGTATGAATCATGCAATAGGATGCTAGAGGGTCATTCCTGTGTCATAAAAGCGTTAGCTTTTCTTGAAGTTTTATGCCTCGTGCCCCACAGTGGGCGCCAAAAAACTATTGGCGTTTCAATTTGCGCCTCTAGAGTGCATATTGGAAACAAACAGCTATGCACAGTATTAACTGCTTTTCAAATTAGGAGGGGAAGCTCTCTCCTTTGCTGATATGCGTAAAAAGTAAAGTAATCTAATTTCCTATCTTTTTGACTCAGTTGGTAGAGGCACAAGGTTATAAAACCAAATACATTGCAGCTAAGGTTTTCTTTGCTTTTCGCAGACCTTAACTACAACTAGGCTAACGCTGAAACTATCCTATCTCTTCTAGAAAAACAGAGCAAGCGGAATTAGGAGCAATTGGGAATGGTTGACGATAAACTCTATCTCAGGATTCCCAAGGAGGTGGAACACTCTATCCGAGGTGTAGGCTGAAATAAAGGTAATTGGAAACAACATGAAATGGTAAGCTAGTTCTTAGGATTGCCAAGAAGGTGGCACACTCTATCCGAAGCGTAGGTTGAAAATAAGATTACTAAAAACAACATGAAACGGAAAGCTAGATCTCAGGATTCCCAAGGAGGTAAAATACTCTATCCGAGGTGTAGGCTGAAAAGAAGATTACTAGAAATGACATTAAATGATAATCTTTATCTCTAAATTCCCGAGGTAAAATACACTATCCGAGGTGTAGATTGTAAATTTGGGACAACAAATTGCATAATGAGACACACACAATAGATGATCAAACTAGCTTTCTATTAAACAAAGTGAACAAATACTGAATAGCAATATTGTAGGCAAGGTGGCACAACAATTTGTTATCACGAGCAAAAGTTGAAATACAATGAGCAAGGTGCTCTTATTTATAGAATCTCAAAAGAGTAGGGAACCCTAAAATCTCCTTGAGTTAACAATAGTCTTGCCAGCATGCAAGAGTTATTACTATTTCTAAACAAAGATAACCTAACAGTTAACTCGAAAAACTACCTCAGTTAATTGGTCTAGAACTAAACTAATTGGACTTTGCAACACGCAAGTCTTATTGATATGAGAGTCAACTAATAACCAACATTAGTTAATTGAAACCTAACTGAAAGCTCCACCTCCACCAAAAGATATCACCAAGGAAGAGATAAACATGCATGAAATCAGCAATGTGAACTCAAGAGTGATGTTGAGTTGACTGCTGCCTTTGACTCTATCCTTGGGAAAATCGTGGGATCTAACTGGTTGTCTACTCCAAGCCATCTTGAGCAATCAACTCCTCGAAGAAGTTATTAATTGCCTCATCATTCGAAGGTCGTCACATGCCTCAACTATTAGTTTTACTGCTTGTCAGCAACTTGAGCAAATCCTGGAAATATCTGCACACTTCAACTGGCAGTTCACTAATTGGTAACTTTGGCAGCTCTGTAATTGGAGTGATGATTTTTGTTTCTTCTACAACTTGATGTTTTTGATGCTTTTCTTGATTCTTCTCAACTGAAGAGTGTTGCATGATGAAACCGTGAAGTTTGACTACGAACACAGTAGCTATGAGAAATGCACACGAACTTGCTGCCCATGTAGAATTCCAACGGTATTCAACCTTCTAAACTAGCCTTGAAAGGATATCAACTATACGAGGTATGAATCCATGTGGACTTTGAGTGTCTACGCTTGCCAAATTGTTTGAATCAACCCTCTGGATGCGTTTGATGCAAATTGGTATCAACGGTTTTTTATGAAAACGTGAATCAAGACCGATTTGGTCTTGTATTCAGTTTGAGTGAATTGCATACTGAAAAACTCGACTGTTGACTGTAAACATGGATATGTTTGGACAACTTTTTCCGATGAGCTAAAAATAGCAAAATAACCTGTTGAGTGACAATGTTTACAAAAAATTCTGAGATGTGGGTTTTGTAGAGAATGTTTTTCTAAGCAAACCCACAAATTCGAAAAAATTCTTTTTCGCTTGGCATGCAAAGACTTTTCGGAAAAAAGCAACAGGCGGCAGAGGGGGATTTAGAAACTTTTTCTCCCAAAAATTTCTAACATATGGGTTTTATAGCCGCCAATGTGCTGATCAAACTTAGTTTCTCCATTTTTTGAAATGTTGACTTTTTCACCAGCATGCAAAAGAATCTTCAGAAAAAAGCAAAGCTTCAAAAAGAGAAGGAATGGGGCAATTTTTTCTAAAATTTTTTTGAACAGGGGTTTTGTCGCCAACGCTGTGTTGATCAAACTCAGATGGCCAGATTTGTGAAAAAATGACATTTACTTGGACATGCGAGAGACAACCTAAGACAAGGATAGAAGAAATATGAGGGTGAGAAGATAGAAGTTATAAATTGCCTCTGTCAATCCTCAAGAAAATCGCCTCCTTCAATCCTCAATTTGATGAATTCCTGGCAAGAATGTGCTAGGAAAATGAAGCATGAAATATTATTCCTTTGTGCAACCTGAACAAAGAACCTCGAAGAACATTGAAAATGGCCTCCGTTTGGTCCTTCAAAAGGCGTTAGAGAGAAAATAGCTGATTTTAGCTTCAACCTGCAAGAAATAATGAAGTTGTGACGCCTATGCTTGAATAAATAAGCATTTTGGAGGCGATATTGCCAGTTAGGTAGGTGTGCCAACCCTAATTGAGTTAATCCTCATGCATGCCTCGTGAACTGAAGTTCACCTCTAATTTTAGGACACCATATGCAAGAGGGAGCATACAAAAATCGCAATTGAAAGTTAAATGATCAAACTTTGACTTTTAGTGCCCAAGCTTGAGAGAGTTAGAAATGTTTTAAAGATTTTCAACTTCCACTGTGACGATCTGCCACTGTTTGACCCTGAATTCTGGATGCTAGGTTGATCCTGAAGCTATGCTGTCAGATTCATCACGAAGCTGGAACAAGTCTGAAGAGATGTTGTTGGGAGCTGCAAACCTCATAAAGTAGTTCTGATGGCTTGAAATTTTGGACGCTTTTTACCAAAAGGGTGCTCTTTTCACCACACTTAGCCAAATTTCCATGTTTTTCAATTTGCCTTTGCCTCCAATGTTTTACACTTGATCTTCGTTTGTGAGTGCTTGATAGGTCCCGTGAGCTTGCAACTGGATTCATTGCGAAGCTGAAAGGTTGCTGAGAAGATGCCTTGGAGAAGATAGCTTCCGAAAACTTCATTTAGTTGCTCAAAATGATGGGCGCCCCTGGCCAGCAGGGGTGCTTTTTCCTTGTCGTTAATTCATCCTCTGTTTCACATGCTCGAATGATCGCAGTTGATGCTGTTTGGTATGCCTCGTGGACTTGTTGTAGGATCCATCGCGAAGCTTGGCTGAATCAGAGGAGATCATCTAAAGATTACTAATGCAAAAATTGACATGTGAGAGCTTTTATTCTTGGGCGCCTCAGGGCTATAGGGGTCACTTTTTTCGTAACAGACTGCCATTTTGGATGTTTGTTGACCTTCAACATCTACTGCCTTTGCCGTCTTTTGCCAATGTTTGACAAATAAGATGGATTTGCTTGATGATCCGTTGGAAAGCTAGCAGAATTCCGAGGAAGATGACTGGTTTTGCAAATGTTAACAACTGCATTTGGCCTCTCAAATTCAAGGGAGCCCCTGACTAGCAGGGGCGCTTTTGGCTCCTGAGTTGGTCATTCTTTGATGATTTTCATCTCCTTTAGTCTGCATCTCCCAGCACTTGACAAATCTCCTGAGTTGGTTGACAGGTTCACTGCGGAGTTGGAAGAATTTTGGACATCATCTTCTAGAGCGCATAAACCCTAAAAACTGCATCTGGCATGTTAAAAACTTGGGCGCCCCTGGCCAACAGGGGCTCTTTTGTTGCTAGACTTAAGCCATTTTTCCAACTTGTTGATTCTTCGTTCAATCAACAACTACCAGCTACTGACAATTCCTCTAATCAGGATGAGATATGCAATGGAAAGCTTGAAAAATTTCGAATAAGATGAATATTTGACAAACCCTAGCAACTGCATTGGAGGGCTCAAAACCCTAGGTGCCCCTGGCCAACAGGGGCTCTTTTGAGCTCTGAACTCAAATTTGACTATGACTAAATCCTTCTATTCGACTCCTGATTCCGGCCGTTTGGCAACTCCGATTAATCCGTTGATGGACTCATTCGAAGCTTGATCAAGTTTGAGACAAACATCTTAGATGTCATTTGCCCAAAACGTTTCATTTGGTGCCTGAAAAGTTTGGGAGCCCCTGGGCTGCAGGGGTCGTTTTTCCCCATCAGTGTTAGTCAAATTTTGACTAACTTCATTTCCCTTTGTCTTCCTCCATTCTTCATTTGATCTTCAAATTCGGGCGTTAGATAGATCTCCTGGACTGGCTGGCAGGTTCATCGTGAAGCTGGAAGAATTCCGGAGAAGACTTATTGGAAGTGACAAACCCCGAAAGGTTGATTTGAGCCTTTGAGACCTTGGGAGCCCCTGGCTAGCAGGTGCTCCTTTATTTCAGAGTTAGAAATTTTTTGATGATTTTCACCATTTTGAAAATCCCTTCCATCATGAAATTTTTGATGATTTTCACCATTTTGAAAATCCCCTCCATCATGAAGCATCGTTTCGAGCATCTTTCGCCATAGAATCTTCTGTGATGTGTTTGAGGCTTAGATTTCGACACCTGGTATCTGGCCATTTGCCATTGACGACCTCAGAGGTCCTAACTTTTCTCTTGAAAAAGTGAAATGACCCACCAAAGCTAAACTGACTTTTCCTTGATTCTGACTTGACCAATGTGATCATGATGTGAAATAAGCCAATCAAAATTATTTTCAGTCAATTCTAGAAAGATCCTATTTTTAGGGTTTTTCCTAAAAATAGGGGCTCAAAAACCCTAATTTTCAAAATCTGCTAGTATCTTCTAGACAGTAAACCCACAAAAAACCCATGCTTCGTTTGACCTAAAACTGACTTTTGACGACAATTTTACAAGATTTAGACCATTTTAATCAAAATGCCTTAATGAAGCAAAATTTTTGTTTTGGGTGCAACAGGTTGAAATCCTTGGAGTACCTGCAAGTTGAGAAGGGGAGAAAGTGGGCGGTTGCTTAGGAGCTTGCCTTAAGGTCAACCTCCCATTTTGGTCTTTCAAACTTGATGGGAAATGAATGAAATGATGAAAGATTGGAATGTGTTTTCTCTCAAACCCTATTTTTGTCTAGGAATTTAAAAACAACAATATTGAAATAAATCTAGTGATGCTAAATTCCTGGTTAACAGGGATAAACTCCTTACTATGTGTATGATATCGGACAAGAGGTGGTGATGATCATAAAATATTTATAACTCATGCCAATAGAAATAGAGAAGTAAATGATGAATGAAAATACAAGAAGCTTATTGAAATGATATTACCAGCAAGAGAGAGAAGAGATGAATGAGCACTTGAATATGTCAATGAAGGTGCAACAACATATACCCATAGCAAGCTTCAACAATAGAGGTGTAACCAGAAAAGTGCAGCCAAGTGGAAGAGTTGCATGTGTGAACTGTTAATTCCAAAAATTGCTTTTGCAAGAGGTTCATAAGGAAATTGAGAAGTCACATTCGGATGCAGGAGCATTTTCTTGATAGATGGATATAATAGCACACAAGAGCATGTAGCTGGGTTAGAAACCAATGGTTCAAATTTTGAAACTCATAGGATGATAACACACTGCACTGATATCTACACATTGCATTGGTGCCCTAGAGAAAACACTCAAAATGTGGATAGATAACTCAACATTAGCAAGAAATATCAAAATATGATGTAGAAATTGGCAAATTGGTAAAAGAGGCTAGGGATGGGCTAAAATGATCCCTAAAACATGCTACAGGAATGGACATTAAAATAAGGGCAGTTTTTAGTGTCAAAATTGCAAGGTATGCAATTTTGACCATATACATATAAATTCATTGTCTCAAGAACCAACATAGAAAATGGATACAGGGATTGCAATGGCAACAAAGAACACCAGCATAAAGAGGCATGCCTAAAAAAATCCCAATTCAATGAAAAACGTAAGAGCAATGAGCAAAGGAATCAAGGTAGGACAAGGATTCTTAAATGAGTTTTTAAACTTCCAACTCCATTGTCCTTTTGGATTCTTTGCAATCAAATAAATAGACCAAGATAGTTCTGTAACAGACAAAGGTATTTCATCAATGAGCCTCCATTCAAAAGCCTAGTTTTTGTAGCAAGTTTGAATTGCCCCCAAATTCCACTGGTAATCCAGAGCCAAAGGATACACAACTGGAATCATTAGATAGTGCATTGACAGGAAAGAAAAGCTCATAGAATTCCTAGAAAGGATAATGCAATTGTTGTTCAAGAGAGACAAATGAAAACAAGCATTCATCTAGAAGCAGCTCCTGTACAAATGGAAGAGGATAACAGTACAGAAGATATGAAGTGTTATTTCGCTCCTATTCATGAAGGAAAATCTCTGCCTAAGGTGCTGGTACTATGAAATTGGCGGCATGCAGTTTTTCCAAAAATTGAAATGGATATTACATTACAAGAGGCCTCAGACCAATCAAGCAGATTTCTTCACAAGTGTTTTTAATGAATCGAATGCAATTTACTCTTAGGCTCTACATTGAGAATTTCTCTTTTATCAGAGTTAATATCAGTTTTCTATTAGTAGTTTCTATGTCTCATTGTGGTTAATTGAAGGCTCAAATTGCAGTTCATTCATGTTCATGTGGTCATCAAACTTTCATTGTTAATACAATTTTTTTATCAACTTTTCTCTATCTTGTAACAGGGCTTGATTTGTATAATCATTCAATTAGACAAAGCTTTATTTTGTCAAATCGGTAGGAGGGCACTTCAAGAATCTTCAATAAGATCAAATTTGATTTTGAAGCGTAAAGATAGGATCAGCTCTCATAGTCAAACTTGCTTTTGGAAAGGTCCAGATAAGATCGAGTTTATTCATGAGTCACTATACTAATTTCAATTACATTTGAGAAATGATAACAAGATAGATTGTATTTGAATATGAGATTAGGATGAAGAATCCCACAGTTTTCTAGGAAAAAACATTGCTGCATGCAAACAAGCTAGGTGTTTTGAAGAATGATTAAGTGGAACATCCTGCAAATAGCAGAAGCAATAAATGGCCATTTGTCACCTATGGAAAAGATGCCTGCCATGCACCTGAATTTATGGAGAGGACAAATAAACATGAAAATCAATTGCATTGAGCTTCATGATTTGCGTGCATTGTTCTAATAGGTACTTTCCTTTGGCATTGTATGATGTGGGAAAGCATGCTTGAGTCTGGGGATTGATGGTGCATGTTGATTTTGATAAGAAGGAGACCAAGCTATCAAACAATAGATTTTTTTGTGGAGTAAATGAGAGCATGAAATAATTGTTCTTGGATGGGCACATTTTTAGAAAGAGCCTCAAAAGAATCTGTTTATCAGCAATAGGAGTATAGCCTTCATGACATATGTGCTTTGCTACTCAACATAGATTGAGACCATGTGTGAGAATAGAGTTCCATAATATATCCAAGAGTTAACATTAAATATTGATATGAAAAGGTTTTAGTGATGGGATATAATGCTTCAAACACACCTAGCACGAGGAAAAATGGTTGGTTGTGTGTCCTTCAAAAAGGATGGTGTAGACAAATAATCTGTAATATTTTTGAACTAGGATGGTATGATGGAATCCCCTGAATTGATACTTGAGGGGTTGATCAGCTTTGCTGCAAATATTTGAAGTCTTGAGTTAGTCTGTCTTCTAGTAGTTGAACTATTCAATGTTTCCTTGTGAAGGAACCCAGAAATGCAACTCTAGTGGAAATTTTTGTAAAATTAAATCTTTTATCTTTAGATGTTATCACCTAATGGTAACTACTTAATCAATTTTCTAGATCTTGCATTGTTATTTGGAGACCAAGGAGCTTCTCTTCTTATAAATTATTTCCTCAAGGGTAAGTAGTGCAAGTTTAAGTTTTTAAATAATAATATCTTGCAAATCAATAGAAAGTTTTTAGCAGTGTTTCATAGGGACATGTACCCATGAGTCTAGGTGATGTATCAATGTCTTGCGGACTTGGGGATTTGGAGGGGGTGCTCCCTTCCTATTCCCCCTTTTCTAAAAAGTTTTTGGGATGTTACCAGAAAGGGGGGAATGTCCTTGGGAATTTCCCATTTTCTTGGTTTTTTTGGAGACTTCCTGGATTCCCCCGTTTCTTCCTTTAAAAGTCTTGGCATCCCCTAGACATGTCCTGGACTTTAGGGCATCCTCCACATCGAATCCATAAAAAACAACAATTTTTATAGAAACTTCTAAAATAAATAACCTAAAATGGTCAATAGAAGAGGAGGAAAAGAGGAAAAGAAATACAGAAGAAGAAAAGAGAGGAAGAGGAACAGTTTCTGAGATGATATCAATAGGATGATGACTCTGATTTCTGAGCTTGTTGCTCATTGTACTTATGTACTATGCATGATGCAACATTTATTTCTTTGGTATGTCTCAATATAAATATGTTTAATATTATATTTATGATTATTTGTCTGTCAGATGGATTATGGAATCAATAAATTGTTATTGTACATACTCCTTAGAATTACAGTTTCGTTTGGTTTGTTTATGTTATTTTTTAGTAATTTTGATTTATTTTTATTTTAAAATTGAAATATTAATTTTATACTATTTTAATGGCTGGCCCTTTGCTGTCCCCAAAATCCAGATTTTTTTTGTCATCCTTGTTCCCATCCCTGTGTGCCCTGGTCCCCAAAACATGGAGAAACTCCGAACTTTAGGACTTACAGTGAACTATTGTTTGGATGTATTTAACCATGACATGCAGCGTTGAGCGTTCATTTTAATATTCTTAAACCTTATTATAAGGTGATGAATACTCCTAGATTTTCATACATTATATATGGTCTTTTTCATGTCTGATTTGTGAAGTTGAGTTTAATTTCTATCGTTTGCTTCTGAAGTTGGATATGTAAGGAAAATCAGGAAAAATATGCTTATTTCTAAATGTTTGCCATCTTTAGGATTTTTAGTATTAGAGACATTCCTACTTATATGTATGTGTATGTATTTATTATTGACAGATTTTAAGGGACATTGGGGTCAGAACCATGAGGCTCATGACAAACAATCCAGCTAAATTCATTGGACTGAAAGGTTATGGTTTGGCTGTAGTTGGTCGAGTGCCTATTGTTTCTCCAATAACAGAAGAAAACAAGAGATATCTAGAAACCAAGCGATTAAAGATGGGCCACATTTATGGATCTGACTTGCCTGGATCATTTTCGGATAAATCAGACAAGAACTTCAACAAAAGGGATATGGAGTCTTCGTCAACAGATTAGAAACTCCCTTTGTTAATCAGTTAATAAATTTCTGTTGTGACAACTGCGATTTACAGTCACTCTCCTATGCCATCTTGTATATTGGCAGAAAAGGTTTTAGTTTACTGCAAAATTCTTTTGGTGGCATGAATACGTTAACAAGGAAAACCTTCTAGCTGGAGGAAATTGTAATTGGGTTCTCTCTCTCCTAAAGAAAGGGGAGTTTGGAAGTTTGTACGGTAAGAACTGTTTATTGATGATTATGATGATTACTCTTAATGTCCTTTAGACCAAATTGGTCTGTAGGACATCTGAAAGGCATAAATGAGTTATACGATTTAACATTCAATTTCATTCAATTGAAAAAAGTAGTTTAATTTTTGTTTTGTTTTTTGTGTAAGTTTATATCTTTTATGATGTTCTTTTATAGTGATAAGCTGCTTGTTATATAATAGAATAGCTATGTAGTGGGTCTATAGCATGAAAGCTAATTGTTTGTATGTAAAAGATTGCAGATGATTAGTTAGACAGTTACTTGATTCATTCAGCTGAAATGAAAGATCTGAAATTAGTTAATGAATATAAAGAAGTTATTTCTTTCCTTCCTTAGTTAATTGGTTGAATGGAAAACCTAGATGGATTAGTTAGTTAGTTATTGTCGGATGAAATTTGATAGTTAATTTTCCATTTCTTAAACCCTAGAATGACAGCTGTTACATTTGCTTCATTGCTGTAGTAATTGTTCATTACTTACTTGAAGCAAAAAAAAGTAGTTATTATCTTTCTGTAATTTTCTGTTATATGTTTACAGCTAATAGTTTTCCTTTCAGCTGGAAATGGAAGTTTAAAAGTTAGTTGATGAGTTGAATGATGTAACGACATTGGAATTTATTTTCTTTTCCATCTAACTGCAAAGGAAACCCTAGTTTGATAGTTATTTAATTATTGATCTTTCGTGAAACGGTTGGTTGAAAATTTAAATTGATTCAGTTGAAATTGATTTGGAGACTCTTGAATGAAAACAAGTTAGTTATATTCAACAGAAAATTGGTAGTTAATAACAAAAGTTGAGATTGAGTTGTTACATATGGTATCAGAGCTACCAGATTCGACACTGAACCTCGGGGCTCATCATGCAACTCATAAAATTGAAACCAGTATTGGGAACCTTGTAAATCTTTTGCATTGAATCTATCATAGGAAGTAATAGTTAAGTCATGTGGTACATGATAAGAGTTTCTCTAGATTTTGGCACTTCATTGGATTTTGGTAAAATCCCTTTTAATACTGGCAAGAGATGCCATTGCTTTATTTCTTAAATTCTGAAATGGTCGAGCCATTGAATTCTGAAAAATTGTTTATGACCAGTT
Organism: Sequoia sempervirens; assembly: GCA_007258455.2. Classification (NCBI taxonomy): domain Eukaryota; kingdom Viridiplantae; phylum Streptophyta; class Pinopsida; order Cupressales; family Cupressaceae; genus Sequoia; species Sequoia sempervirens. The sequence continues at coordinate 58,280,335 of VDFB02358134.1, forward strand.
AGTCAAAATTTGATTTAATGGTGGAAATGAGCTCAGCCTTTTGACTTATTGATAAAATTAAAAACTGTTTATATTTTGAGGTTGAGTTAAGTTATTGTACAAGAACATTTTGGTTGTTCACAATGTTTGATGAAATGTTCATCTCTATCATGTCCTAGATGGGCCTCTAATGGATCCTGTAAGGAAGTAAATTTTAAGAAAATGCACCTAGTAAGTTCTTAACTTTATAAAGAAGGGAACTTCGTGTTATGGTATGTGGGTGGACAGGTAGTCTAGTAAGCCCAGGTGATTAGTCTCCCCAAGTCGAGTAGGGTAGTGAGACACTTAGCTAACCAGAGTTGTCGTACTTAGTAGGAGGGTATCCTTAGTAGTGCGACAGAGTTGGTTAAGTGGGAGTACACACCAGAGCTCATATGGCAACTGAAGGGGGAAAAATTCTTCCTTTCAGTGGCATGCCAAGTCGTGGAGGTAGTTAAACTGAAAAGGGAACTCTGATCTTTCTTTTGTATTTACTTAACAGTTTATTTTAATGATGCATTAGATAAATGAAACTGGAACTTGATGAAAACCCTTCAACTAGAAAAGTGAAGGTTGATGTTAACCTTTTGTGAAATTATCTTGGTCAATTTGTGTTAAAAGTAATTGATTGCTATACTTAGGAAGAGTAACCATCTTTATGGTGTTTGTTATAACAACTTTTGTAATCCTACTATCAAGTCAATTCTATTTGAAACATTAGATAGAAAAGATGTTGAATTCCTATAAGTTGGGTAAGCTAGGAGACATGATTAGCATTAGTCCAGGTTTGTTGACAGAAATGGTAAAACAAATCAAACTAATAAGAAAAGATTGGTGAAAGCTATTAACATATAGAAAAGCTAAGTAAATGCCACCTGGGAGGATTATGAAGAAATCCTTCAAAAATTTCCTTATCTTTTGTTGAACAATTGAGAACACTATATTTATGTTTATGTTTAAATTTAGAATAAACAATCATCGAGGACAATGATTCTTAAGGGGAGGAGTATGTTACATCCCTCACATTGAGACTATATGTTTAGTTATGTATTTCAAATGCAATGTTAGTTGCAAATAATTGCTTTCATGTGATTATGACATTGGGAATGCAATAGTTGTTCTTTTTATCGTAGCTGTAATGTTAACAAACTCTTTATTTTGCAAGTGAATCTATTGTTCACGTGAAGTTGAATGAGATCATGAGATTAAATTTAAATACATATTATTTAGCCATTGAGAACGATTTAACCATAATCCTTGTCAGTGGTTGTAGGATTGCCGATGCTACGAGAGAAAGGGAAATATCATCAAGGAGAGGACATGGTTAACAATGGATCAATTTTATTGTCTACCTTGAGCCGGTGTATGACAAATATCTAAATCGTAACTTGGCCATAAATAATATAAAGTAATTAATTACTCTATAAGTTAATTTAAATATATATATATATTAACCTTTAATTATTCTTAAGAGATTGCAAATTAACTAATAATGTTATAATTAAATAATAATAATTTGGAAGAGGAGCAATCGATATTTCATATCAATTAACTTTTGGAAATATTAATCTTGCTTTGAATGATTCTTTTCTTCAAAATTTAAAAGGAAATCATGTTGGCGTCGGGCTTGGGGCAGCTTGCCACCCACACTGGAGAAACGCCCAAGAATGGTCAGATGAATAGTTCTTGGAAACGGCTGGAAGTTCGAGCTTCCTTAAGAAAATGGACTTTCATTCATTATTTTTTTCTCATCTCTGCATTTCTGGTTCTCTCTTCCAATCGGTCGAGCATTTTCTTGTGGTTACGTTCAAATCCTTTGTTGTTGTTTTTGATTTGGTTCTATCCCCAAATTTGTCTTTTACATTGTGCTAAAGCTTCTTTCTCGCATTTGGGAAATCTCTCACTCTGTAATTATCAGCTTTGCTTGAGCTTATTCCTTTCCTGTCTGCTTCTCTATTGTTGGCGAATTTTGAGATATTATTCTTTGGAAAGCTTTGTTGAAGCCGATGCTTTGAGTCTGGTGTCCGCTTTGCTCATCTTCAATCTGGAATAGTGGTTACGAATTCTTGCTTTCCATCTTGTTTATCTTCCTCGTTTGAGGGCATCGGGGTTCTTTTGGCTTGTTGAAGTTGTGGTGAGAAGAGCATTGATATCAAATTTCGAATTCAATTTCACAGGCAAGTAACAAATAAAATTCTCCACTGAATTTGGTAATGATGAAATAATCTAGGGTATTTTTCGGTGTTGCAAAAGCTCTAGTTAGAATTTATCAGTTGTAGTCATTTCTATCTTTGTGTAGGAGAATAATTCGAAATGCATTTCTTTCTAGCGAATATCATACCTAAAAGAATGGTAGTTGCTTGAGTCATGTGCATCGATTTGTTTTCTCTTGTTGGTAGTGTCGAATTGATACCAAGCCTCTGGTGTTCAATTCTCATTCCTCGTTGGGTCTGGAGCTATGTCGACCTTGAAGTTAATCATACAATCAATTATTTATGTGTTCCTCTGTTGATTTGTGGCCTAAATTGAAACCTTGGTCCTCTGTTGAGGAACTTGAGTGATCATGGTTTCTTCTTCTTTTCCTTACTGTGATCAATCTTATTTTAGTATTTGGAAGATTTGTTGGGTTATAATCTGAAACAACTTTCAAATAATGGGAATCTAGGGAAACAATTTAAGTTTTCCAGTCAATCTCAATCCAATCAACAAACTGAGTCATGACCTAGTTTTTATTCTTTTGCTGTTCAGAATTCTCCTGAATATAAACATATAATATAATTATTGAGATCTAAAAATCCTCTCATTTTCAATGCATTCACTTGATGGTTAAGATATAACCTCGAACTAAAAATGGATCCAAGCAAGTTAAATAACAATAAACCCTAAGGTTAAGTTTAACCTCGAACCAAGAGAAGATTGATAACCCAACCAACGGTTGCACTAAATAAGAAACTTGATTAGAGAGTTTTATGTCGAGCAAGGGTGAGAGTGCTGACGACACAGGAGTGCTAGTATTATTTAAATTCTTGGCCAAGGTACGATGCTAGATTCAACATCTGTTAGCTATCAAGTACCAGATATACCACTGATCAAAGTGACCTTTCTAGTTGGGAGGTACCCTTAGTAAGGTCGATCAGGAGGTATAGGTCCGTGACACTAGGGTCAAAGGCATGATGATAATTTGATCCATGTTGATTATCCTCATGAAGGGTTGGGCTCTTCAGTTGAAGAAACTTGGGGGACCAGTAGGTCTTGGCTGGGCGGAAAAGCCCTTGATGATGTTTCTCTTTCTCAATGATAAAGTTGTTCAAGTAATTCATCATGATGGAGATGCCAAATTGTAATTCCAGGTACATGCATTCGTCAATTTAAGATTACTATTAATGTTGCAATAAATGTTATTTTCCTTTAAGTTAATTGTTTGTATGTAAAAGACTGCAGATGATTAGTTAGATAGTTACTTGACTCATTCAGCTGGAATGAAAGATCTGAAATTAGTTAATGAATATAAATAAGTTATTTCTTTCCTAAGTTAGTTAATTGGTTGAATGGGAAACCTAGATGGATTAGTTAGTTAGTTATTGTCGGATGAAATTTGGCAGTTAGTTTTCCATTTCTTAAGCCCTAGAATGACAGCTGTTACATTCGCTTCATAGCTATAGTAATTGTTCATTACTTACTAGAAGCAAAGAAAAGTAGTTATTATCTTTCTATAATTTTCTGTTATATGTTTATAGTTTTCCTTTCAGCTGGAAATGGAATTTTAAAAGTTAGTTGATGAGTTGAATGATGTAATGACATCATAATTTATTTTCTTTTCCATCTAACTGCAAAGGAAACACTAGTTTGATAGTTATTTAATTATTGATCTTCTGTGAAACGGTTGGTGAAACAGTTAGTTGTTTCAATTCAGCTGAAACTGGAAACTTAGCAGTTAGTTGAAAATTTAAATTGATTCAATTGAAATCGATTTGGAAACTCTTGAATGAAATTTACAAGTTAGTTATATTCAACAAAAAATTGGTAGTTACTAACAAAAGTTGAGATTGAGTTGTTACAGTTATATAATAGAATAGCTATGTAGTGGGTCTATAGCCTGAAAGCTAACAAATGACTAAAACAAAAATATTACATTTAGAGTGATTTAATTTGTTCAAAAGAATTGAAAGCAATATTATCTAATGTTGCATTTGAGCTGATTTTAAAAAGACAAACTCTGGTTAAAAGGCTTTAAAGCAGTGTTATCTAATGTATAGCAAATTCTCAATGATAGTGAATCAATAGAATGCTATTAATGCTTATGATTGTTTTATATTATGCTTTCTTGAAAAACAAAATCATATTACAAAAATGTAATTTGGCAATGTGCAAACATGACTCAAAGGGTAGAGCATTGGAAATATTTCATTTTGTTTAAGGGAATCTATCATATAAACATTGTGACTCTGAACTATCAATTATTGTTAGAAACATTTTAATGAGTGTTCTCCTAGCAATGCCAATTTATACAACTCCAACAATGCCATTAAGTGTGTTTTATTGTGGCCATATATGGTGTAAGACCTGCCAAATTTCAATTGGACTTTGAATAATTGAATTCATGGAAGATTAAGGATTTCTCCTTATGTATTGATGTGTCAACAAGAAAGACTTGGTTTCATATGCAGAGAAAATTGATGGGTTTTAAAGCTTAATCATTGTCATTTTTCTTCACTCACATCTTGGTTTTTCTTGTCCAACTAATGCTAGGGCATCATAGACCTTGGAATGCCTAATTTATGCCATTTTGATAGAACACTATCTTTTTTTGTCTTCTCAATGTTTTGATAGGCTTGCCAATGTGCTCTCTTTAGTTGTTTGTTCAACCATCATCTTGTCAAGTTTGCATTGAATGTAAGCTCCCAAAACTAGAGGTTTTAATAATTAATTATATTTCAACACCACATCTTCAACATGACAACATGGTTGCTCATAGTTGGCAACCTTGGTCATTAAGTGATTTGGGTTGGATTGATATAGTGGATTGTGGTCATTGCATGCACTCTTTCTATGTTTCTTGGGAAAGTAGTTGGCCCACTTTCTACAAAGAGCCCGTGAACCTACTTTCAAATTATTTGTTCATATTTTCCTCAAGATAGAATAGGCCTCATTTGATGATTCCTTGCAAATTCAGGTTGTAGTTGAAGTTTTTATTCTCCTTAAGGCTCAAATATAAACAAGAATTCTCTAATGAAAGGTTGAAGATAGGGTTTCTAATGATATGTTTTAACATTTCCATTCTAGATGCTGATTGGAGTAGATTAAGGGAGTAAGAAGTTGATGAAAGACTCACCAATATTCATGCAATTCTTCACATTGTTGTAGTATAATATGCTTAATTTGGTGCCCTACAAACTATCTAAAGCCCAAAAGGTTCCTTAGAATGCTTAATATGCAATTCTTCACATTGTTGTAGTATAATATGCTTAATTTGGTGCCCTACAAACTATCTAAAGCCCAAAAGGTTCCTTAGAATACTTGTAGTAAATGAAATCTAAGATGCAATCATTCAAATGACATGTGATGAAGCGTCAAGGATTGATGGTTTCCTTTATGAGCTCTATTAAATCCTTTCTAGATGCTATTGGCCTTAATTTGCAAAAATTCATCTCAAAGCCAACTAATTAATACAGGGAATACCAAGCTTTATCCATGAAGTTGGTGGCATGGAGCTCATAACCAACTCAAGGCCCGTCACCCTACTCGTTAATGCCATGTTTGATGCCATTACTAAATCCTTGGTTCCATGCCTAAGGAATTTTCTTCTTATCATTGTTTGATTTAAGCAAGCATGATTTACTCAAATGAAATACATCCTAGAAACATTATTATAGTCTAGCATGTATCTTAAAGGTTGGTTAATTTTTCATCTTCTATGGTAGTTTGCGAACAAGTATGATCTTTTCATAGCAAATACATAATGAAAAAAATCATTATAATTTGAGAAGGCATGTATACAAAGGGTTTATTAAAGACATCATTCTTGAGGAGATTTTGGGGATCAACTCATCAATGATCACTTTGTTGATGATTTTTTCACCTTGTTCAAGAAGGATTGTTCTTTTCTTAATGCTATGGAATTCATCTTAATTAGTTTTGTTTGACCTTTGATTCAAGTTTTCAATATTGCAAAACCCAATGCTATAGGAAATCCTTCTCACCTATGTTTGCTTGATTTACCTAGAGATGGTTAGGCCATGGGGAGATCTTAGTCTTTTTGGTATTTTTCCTTCGAAAATTTAATTACAAGCTTTAGAATTGCAAGGTGTAAAGAGTTACAAAAAAAGTCTCATTGACTTACCAATCATCTTCCCTATTGCTAGTCTATTTTAATGTTATTTCCAACACTCATGTTTTTTGTTTCTCTTGTTGGGCTTCTTCTAAGGCTACCAACAACAAGGTAGAGAAGCTCCATAGAGATTTCTTGTAAGTTACTTCTCAAGGGAGTAAAGGCTTTCATAGAGTGTCTTGGGATTTTTGTTGTAACCCTAGGGATGAGGGAGCATGGGTTTCCTAGATATCAAGAGTAATGTATTGCTCTTAGTCGTAAATAGATTATTCATGCCATAAGTGACTAGTCAAAAGCTTCTCCCCTATCACTATATTTTTGTAAGGAACCCTTATGGTTCTAGCACTTAGTCAAGACTAAGATTCCACATCTTCATCACTTTTCATAAGCTAAATGCATTAATTGACACTTTTTTCATCAAAGAGCGAATGAAAGAATTGATGGCCATCAAACCATTTCTTGTTTGGAAGTGTGGGAAATTTAGCCCATGCCTTTATGTATCCACTCACTTGTTATGGTGGTCTGTATTATTGTATGCTAATATTTCTTACACATGCCCTCATTTATTTTGGAGAAATTAGGGATCCCCTCAATGAGAATATTAAGGGTGGAATCATTTTTTGTCTTTGATGTCTTATGTTTAAGGTAATGTTTGCATTTGGCCTTCTTAGTTAATATGATCATTTTCTCTATTCAAAGCATTGAAAATTGTTGCATGAAATTTTATATTTTTATTGATTTCTCTATGATGGTCAATTGATTTGTTGTGCTTTTCATTGAGTTTTAATGAGTACATATATGCTCATGGTCTTGTATAGCTTGTTTATGCATATGCTTGTAGCTATGAAATCTGCCATTGACCTTGGATTTTAGCATGTATATTTTTCACAACCTCTATTTTGAATCTTTTTCCTCATATATATATATATCTTGGCTTGGTTAAGAATTCATCTCTTTATACACACACATACATAACACTATGTATGTGTGTATGTACATGTATGCATGTATATGTATATATGTATGTACATACATACACACACACATATATAAATATATAAATACATATGTATATGTATGTATATGCATGTATGCATATATATGTGTGTCTATATGTATGCATGTATGTATATAACATAAATACATACATATACATATTGTTGGAAAATTCTTGTCATTGATATCAAAGACAATTTTGGTGGCATCTTGGTGGCTCCAAAATAAGTATTATGTATACTCACGTTGGTCGATAAAATGGAAATAAATTTAAAATAAAAGTAAAATTAAATGCCTTCATGATATGGGCCGACCCCCCCAAATGTGGCACCTCTCCTTTGAAAGTTGATAAATAAAATCATATTAAAAATAAAATTATTTTATTGGGCTGATCTCCTAGGGTCGTGCAACCAAATTTGGGAAAGAAATTAAAAAATAAATAAATTTTATTTATGATAAGAGGGCTGACTTGTTTGGAGGAGTCACCTCCCTTGGGTGAAGAGACATTTTGAGAGGTATACATAAAAGGTTGTGAAAAAGTTTAAATAATCAATCAATTCAAGAGAATATTTGTTATATGAAAAGCATAAATAAAAACCTATTCAAGCATATTTATAAGGCATATATGAGCATATTTATAGCAGCCATTTTGTGAAGGGAAAAAAAGTGACACAAGCAAGATGATGACGGTTTATGAAATGATTTCATGAAGAAATGATTTCAGAATTTGTGAGGACATTATTGCTGAATTTGTGAGGACATTATTGCCAAATTTGTGAAGACATTATTGCCGATTTTGTGAAGACTATATTGCAGATCTATGAAAGGGAGTTTGGAAGATTTGTAAGAATGTGTTAGAGAAAATATGAGAAGTTGCAAACAAAAATTATTATATTGTTCTTGTGGAGGTTGGAGCCTCCTATTTGAGGAGATCATGAGGTTGGAGCCTCTTGTTCAAGAGATTGGAGTCTCTTCCTAAGTTGGTGCTCAATGGTGGAGATTGAAGTCTTCAATGGATCGACGCCTACAAATTTTGTAAGAAGATTAATGCAAGCAATATTTTTCTATGGTTTTCTCCCATAGGATTTCCACGTAAAATTGTGTCTCTTGTGCATGTTCTCAAATTACTACATCTTGCATGAATGATACTGCTATGGATAATTATGACTTAAAGTAATATTGCTATGCTTGATTAAATTAAGGAGTAAAATTTTAATCTATATTGATTCACACACCCCCCTTAGTATAAGTGTGTGTCTCATCACATATATATACATATATATGTGTGTGTGTAAATGTATATGCATATTTATACACATATATGTTTATATGCATACACACATACATGTGTATATATATGTATGCATGCATATATGTACGTGTATATATATACATATACATTTATTGATCAATAAGATGCTATCAAAGAGGGTACCGTCCTTTCATTAAAAGTAAATTTTCAATTGCATTCTTAATTCTTGGGAACCTACATTCCAGGGGCATTTGTTCTAATAGGCCTATGATGAATAAGGGTTCACAAACCTTCCGCTATGTCAACAGCCCTTTCCACTTGTAGTGGAGATAATAATGAAGGTTGATGACCAATGAAGTAGTTGAAGATCTCCATATTATTCTTGGCCATTCTATCTCGAAATAATATTAAATAATGTTATTGCTTGTTTCATGTCTTCATTTCTTTTTGTAGTTTCTATATCAAAGATGCCACCCAAACTTCCTTGGTTTGGCCTCTTATTAAACTTAATATTGCCTTTCTTGTTAGATCCAACAAAGGCTCTTTTACAAATTCCGTCATTGCCAATTTGTCCCACCACTTTTTCCCTAGAACTATAATGTTGTTTGTGAGAAAATATTCCACTATGTGTGATCATGTTTGTGACTGTTCCCATTGGTCTTTACATTAATCACCTTCCTAATTGCCAGCACGACCTCCTTTGTATTCTATGTTAAAAATCCTCCTTTGTTGAGCTGAGAGCTCCTCTTTGAGGCACGGGCAATTGTATCCAGAAACCCACATCTTGCTATTGCTTTGAGATTATTTCGAACACCAATAACGGAGAGAATCCTTAAAATCTTACGGATTATGATTTTCTGGTTTTGCCAGACTATAACTTGAGTTAATATTGTGCCTTGACAGAGGTGTCAGTACTCTTTGCTTGACTAGATTACTCGCTGGATATTGATATTAAATTAGTATGTTATCCCATCTCACAAAGATATTAGAAACGATTACTTTCTCTACCTTATCACATGCTTGATTTGCAAGGTAGTGTGTTCTGCAATTTGCTTCGCCGTAGGAATGTTTAAACATATGGTTGTCCATGTTCTTAGCAAATCTCAAATTGATTTTGCAATATTTTGGTTGCAGATTTGCGAATCTATGTATGCATATAAACTTACTCATGTATGCATGCATTATATATAGATATATATAAACATGTATATACATATATATACATACATACATATATACAGACACACACATATATATCATAAATACATTTACACACATAAGTCTTGTGTTGAAATATGTTTGTATATGCTTTAGCTTAGTCTTAAACTCCATGTTTGTAGTCTTCTTTTTAATTGCTTTGTCTTATTCATATACACATACACATACATACATACTGATATATAGACATACATACATACATACATACATACATGTATGTATATATGTATGTATGTACACACATATGTGAGTGTATATATGTATATATATGTATATGTATATATATATGTGTGTATATATATGTGTGTGTATATGTATATATACACACACATGTATCTATATACATATATATGTATGTATATATACATATATACATATACACACACACATAAGTCTTGTGTTGAAATATGTTTGTATATATATGTATGTATGTACACACACACACACAAGTCTTGTGTTGAAATATGTTTGCATATGTAGTCTTCTTTTTAATTGCTTTGTCTTATTTATAGTAGGTTCCCTATAGATGTTATCAAAATTTGGTGGAAGTACATGGATTCACTATTGGAATGAAAAAATCTAATAGTGTGAAAATTATCTTTCATCATTTAATCCCTATCCGTTCATCTCCCCATGATTAAAACTCAACATAGGATTATATTGTAACCAAACAAGCCTTTTCTTGTGCACTTTTTTGTATTCATGCATTGATTAGTGATTGGTAGTTCTTAAGCTCTTAAGTCATTTACTCACAATGCAAAGTTGACCACTTGTGATCTTAACATCTATGAGCAACCAAAATAACTAGTTTAATATGCTTTGAAGACTACAATCAATCTCCTCAAACCATAAACAAAGAATGCATACAAATATGTAACCCTTTCTATTTATAAAACCCTAAAAAATAGTTTCTTCACAAATCTACAAAACAACCAATTTTAATTAACATACAAAACATAAAAAAACATCCACGTAAATATAAATCTATTTATACATCATGTAGCCCAAAAAATTAAAAAAAGACGAAATGTATAAATACAAAATGATGGAATATCGTTGATATGCAAACCCACATATCTTAAAATAAGAAATTTGCATAAACCATAGATCCAAATAATATAAACATAAAAACATGTAAGTACAAATATACAAAAGGAATAGAGGAGTCCATGTGTAAGTGTTGGGATGGAATGACAAAATGAAACACTCTAACTTTAGCCAGTTTGTCAAAGCCTTGACTATAGATCTTGTTAACTTTTGTTGGGCCATTGATTTATTTTTATGAGATAATATTGCCTCGTCATTGAATATGCTTGGACATATTTCATAGTGTGTTTGCATTATTCTTAATTAAGAAAAAGGAGAACCTAGTTTGTTTTGACTCATTCATTGAGGAGAATAGAAATACAAATTTGACATAGAGCTATATAATAAAGAACTTGTGAAATATTTCCAATGTACGTTGAAATGTCAACTGAGACAAGTATTGTTGTGTTTGTGAGCACTTTGTGTATTATTTGAGGGATGTGCCAACTAAAAGGAAGTGCATTACTCAGGAGCACAAATGACCATATTAAATTGCAAGTGACTTATCTCAAATGTTGAATCATGAGTTGCCAATCTTAGCACAATTTTACTGAACTATTAGTTCTCAACAAGATTGCAAAATAAAATAAAGGTTTTTTTAGATAATAAATTTGATGGTCTCACATAATACCAGAATGCCTTGTGGGCCCATATTCTTTGAATTTTGAAGAGTTTTTTAATTCTAAGCTTCCATACTATGAACTTTGAGTTTTTAAATTATGAATCCACATATTCTTATGATTTTTGGATTGCAAGTTAGAAAATTTGAGTGTGACTATGGGATTCAATTTGAATGTAGATTGTATTGAAATGAGAGAGAAAAAACGAGATTGCTCTCGAATCAAAATTCAGTCATTCACATTACACTGCAAACTATTACAAAGTATTGTCATTATAAGGCTAGTTTTCCCATATGAAACTAATTACGGGAATATAACTTCCAAAACCTAATTTATTTATTAAATTAACAATAGCATGTTAATTTATTTATTTAACTATTTTATGTCATGTACTAAATTCTAACACCCCCCCTTAGTACTAACATAGAGGAAAACTAGAAATTAGTACACATATTCTTCGTCACTTTGATGTGGAATTTCTCCATCACTTGAAGTGTGGTCCTTTCCTTCAATTATCAAAGTGTTACCTTGCAACTTTCCATCAAGAAGATCTCGTGCTCTCTATTTTCAATTCAATACTACATGCCCTATCTTCTTACAATAGAAACATGTGCCACTTGCATGTTTGAATTTTTTGTAAGAAATACTAGCTTCAATGTTTTGTGCAATCAATGCAACTTCTTATTTTGAAACATGTTTGTTTCTTTCATCAAGCAATGTGGATATAATACTTTCTAGACTTGGATTGATTTTGCTTAAGGTGAATACCTTGCAAGATATACTATTTGGCATACTATTTAAAAGTATGGATTTTGCATCATTTTCCTTTATTTCTTCATTTATACCAGCCAACTAATTTATCAAGGAACAAAATTTACTGATATGAGACACTATATCTTCACCTTCCATTTTCAAACCATACAACTTTGTTTTATAGTTATTTCTGCACTATCAAATTTTGATCCAAACAAAGTATTCAATGTTTCCTAGATGTCCTTAGAATATTTTTTAAAATCTACATGATGCAAATAAGGTTTAGATAAACCGAGACCAATTATAGCCAATGCTTTCTTATCTTTTACCTTCCATTTTTGAAGGTCATCTGTATCCGTTGGCTTTGACACTGTACCATCAACAATTTCCTAGAGAGCTCTTTCAATTAACAATAGGGCAGGTGCATGAAGTTGGTCGCACTTTTGTGGCCAAATGGGAAAAAATGGGGAAACACATAACACGCTCGCATTATAACGCGAGCGCGTTATGTGCTTTTAAAAGAAAAAAAAGTGAAATGTGTATCATTTGCTTTTCACTATTTCTTAGCTCTGCCCGCGGCCAAAAACCCTCATTTTCGCGCTTGTGTTCTAGGAGGAAGGACTTCTGCAAATTTCATCAAGAACAGTTAGATTTTGTCTTCAAATATGGTGCCACGACGATGAAGAGATGCAGGAGGTAAGCATTGTTTACTATTTGTTTTGAATTTGTTAGTTTGAAATTGATTTTGTTTGTTTTAGGTTAGATTTGATTGTTTTTTTTAAATCTGTAGGAAATCCTGCAAATCCTCAACAAGAAGAGGAGGTAAATCCTCAACAGCAAAATCCTCAACAAAATCAACCTCCCCCACCATTCTTTCAATTCCCTCCTGGCACTCAAGAAAATTTGAGGAGTGAAATTGAGAACAATAGAAAACAACTTGAGGATCTTATCAGTAGGTTGAGTGATCCAAATGCTTCAACCACAGAAAGAATGCTTCTAGCAAATTCATTGAAAGACATGTTAAAAAATGTAGATGCAATCACCCAACAAATATCTGGATGGCAAGATAGGAGGCAGAGAGCTAGGGCATATTATGCAGACAAATTATCATATAAACAAGTAAAAGATTTAAAAATTACTAAAGGTGATTTGTTCTCTCTATTCACTGACCCTAAAACAAATCAAAATCTTACCCTCAATGCAAAGAGGTTTCCTATTCATTGGTGCCACCACCAAAAGATTAAGAACCATTTTTATGAAAGATGGTATATGGTCTTTGATTACCCATCGTGCAATAATTGTGAAGTCCCCCAATATTTTCTTAGGAAACTATAAAGTGAGTTTGTATTAAACCAAATCCCAAATTATTTTGATATGAAGGAGTTCCAGGGGAGAGGTGGGGGGTCAGCTCAAGATAGGCCCGGTGCACAGCCGGATCCTATGCGGCAAGGGAGACGACCTCTCGCTGGGCCGCCTCGTGAGCAGATTGTGATGCCTGCCATTGCGAAGGAGAGTGCTGACATAGAGACATTGTAGGTGATCACAACTTTGACCCAGAGTGTCATCCATCACACTAGCCCTATTGTACAACGCCATCCAGGGGAGTCTTCAGGTGGTGGCCTTTGAACCCATGTGTGTCAATCTTGTGGGGCGACTTGTTCGTATGACCCTACCGACACTCAAGAGGGTGCTACATAGGATCCATATGCTACTCCACAGCCTGATCCGTATGCATCTACGGGGATGGAGAGGACGATTGACATTTTGCATGATGCATATGGCATTGACACTCAGGTAAAATTCAACATGTTCATTGAATTTAATTTATTAAATTTCGATTGTGAAATTCAAGATTAACTAATATAGTTTTATTATTTTAATAAAATTGTAGGGTCACAGTGTAGAGACTGGATACACCAGTCATCCACCTACTTATTTTTGCAGTACACCTATCGGTGGGGTATGTAAAGTTAGTAAACAATTATAAATTTATTACGTAATGTTAATAGCATTGTTTTACGAATGGTATTTTAATATGTGATTTTGGATGTTGAACAAGGTATTGTTGGAGGTTTCAAGGAAACACCTTCGAGTGCCAGTAGATTTGATCAAACGTTCACAGAGGTAATATAGAATTTAAAGAGAACTTAAGTAATGAATTCTAAGTTTAATAGATTTGTGTAGTTTATATTCATATTGTTGACCTTATGTTGCATTACACAGATCATTCAAAATCAAAGTATTACTTCAAATTCTATAACTAATAATCAGAAATATATTTGTTTAATACTTGTACTCAAAATTTTATTCATTAGATCTCATACATTATAAGTCATCACATGGATCGCTATTGTAACTTTTTTGTGATTGAATAATTTGTTGTTTTATTTTCAGATGTTGGTGATAGAAACACCGCCAAACGTTACGAGGGCAATGGATATTGGTGTTTCCTCCGCCATACAACTCTCAATGGATCTAATAGGGAGGTATGAGGAAAATTACTAAATTTCAATTCTATCTATTGTTATAGATGAACTAGTTCTAGTGAAAAAATCAAACCCATTATTGATCTCAGAAGTTGAATTCCTA
>VDFB02358134.1:58295294-58440203 GCA_007258455.2 Sequoia sempervirens
TCTCCCATTCTCTTCCTCCCTCTCTCCCATGCCCTCACACCCTAAACCCTCTCCCACACTCTCCAACTCTCTCCCACTCTCTTCCACTCTCTCCTCCCTCCCTTCCACCCTATCTCCCACTCTCCCACTCTCCCACACTCTCTCCGACTCTCTACCACCCTCTCCCACCCTCTCTCACACTCTCCCACCCACCCACACTCTCCCACCCTCCTACACTCTCTCCCACTCTCACTCCCACCCTCTCTCGCCCTCTCTCCCATAAGCATAAATACATACATATAGACATACATACATGCATGCATACATACATACATACATGACACACCATCGTACATATACATATAAACATATGAACAAATATTCAAAAAGTTGGCATTTAACTAAAAGAATAAATAACACGAGCACGTTATAACGCGAGTGCATTTTATTTTGCTTTGGGAATCCCCGAGTCTTAGCTTTGGTATTTTCCTTGGAATACCAACCCAAAGGCTTGGAGGGCATTCCCAATGACCAGAGACATGTTTTTTGCAAATTCTACAATTTTTCACATAATCGGGTTCGTGCTCACCGTCAAGATTGCATTTGGTTCAATATCGACAAAATCGAACACATGGGTAATGTTAAGTTTTGTCTTAGCTTTCCAACGATATAATTTTTTTCGCTTTCTGACAATGTTAGGCCTTTTATCCATAATTTATTTAGTTTGTATGTCTGTTTTTTGTCAAAAAGCAGTGTTTGGTTTTTTTTTTCGTTATAAATTAACCGTTCATCAAAATTTCAAATAAATTACATTTTTAGAAACTAGACTCCATTCTACAAATTTTAAAAAATCTATTACTTTCAAAAATTTGTAGGGGGAGCATGGCCAAAATTCTGCTTTTTATGAAGTGCCCACTTAGAAAATTAGTAAAAAATCAAATATTCATTAAAAAATTATTAGAAAAATTGTGCATCAACTAGATGCTATTAGCTAACTTCTGACTGTAGCGATTTTAAAAATACTAAATTTTTTTTCACCATGCTCAGGTCGTACAAGAGTTGCTATGTTATGTTTTTTTGACAAAAACAACACCAATTTGTGTACATCCGTCTGTTGAACCCCTTAATCTCAACCATTTTCAAAATAAATTAGTAGTTTAGAAAGTAGACTTAGGGCACTTTGATCCTTGTTTTTGTTCCATCTCAAAATTTTGAGTGTAACTATCCTCAATTTCACGTCCAAGGTCAACATTTCTTTATTTCAGAAAAAAAGTGGCCACTTAAGCCCCCTTTTTGGGAACCATCTTGGTGCACTTACCCAATAATTGTATCTGTATTTGCCAACTGTGAAAATCATTTCCATCAAAATTTCGTAAAGGCTTAATTTATCCATTTTGTGTTGAATAAAAAGTGTCCTTAAAAAAACTTATATCTCCAATATTCCCCACACCTTTATATTGCAGAAAGAAAAACTCATGAAGAAACCCTAAACAACATGCCTTGATATAAATTTCAAACAAAAATCATCTGAAAAATTGTTGATTTAGTTTTTTAATAAAAAGTTTCAAAAATCTAGTAGAACCGTTGGCGATGCCTCTGTACTTCTCATAATGTGACTGTCGGTGCCCTAATAGTATTCACTCTCACAGATCACTGGAAAGCGAGGGTTTGCAAGAAAATACAACCGTTGGAAGAGGCATTCACTGTCGTTGCTCAACTCGGAGGGTGGAAGTAATGCCTTCACAAATTTTCAAAAATGTTGCATGCAACATTCAAACCAAATTAATCTTCATCAAACACTTGGTATACTACTTCAAACACTTGGAACTTCTAATGCTTACTATTCCCAAAAGGAACATGGAGAAGCATCAATTTCAACACCAAGTTTGAACATATGCTTGCAAAAAATTGGGGAATTTTTAAATTTTTTGGGATGATAAAAATGAACATAATGAAGTGTCAAACAATGGAAAGAATGAACACAACAGAGAGAAAGAGAAGAAATGCAGATGAATGATGGAGTCAACAGGGTTTTGCACATGGTCTACATTGCTCACCTGTTGACATATGCAAGAATGGTAGAAAACAATAGTAGCTGCATGTGGTCTTCACTGTAGTACTATTGTAAACACCGTTGTGAGAAAAACAAATGAATGGAGAGAGATCAGAGAGAGGTCCAAGAAGAAACCCACTTTGATACCATATTGAAATGAGAGAGAAGAAACAAGATTGCTCTCGAATCAAAATTTAGTTATTCACATTACACTACAAATTATTACAAAGTATTGGCATTATAAGGCCATTTTTTACGTATGAAACTAATTATGGAAATATAACTTCCAAAACCTAATTTATTTATTAAATTAATAATAGCATGCTAATTTATTTATTTAACTATTTTATGTCATGTACTAAATTCTAACAGATTGTAGCACAAATGTGAACATTATGTGGATAGTTAAAATTAATTCTTATAGTGAAACCATGATACATATTATTGGGATAGAATGAGAAGGGGAATTTTCTAAATAGAGGAATGTAATATCAACTATAAATCATGAATTTGACCATGATCATGATCTCTTGAATATTGTAACCATGAATTTTGATTGTAGTTTTGCATCCAATTTAGATTGTGAGCCTTGTCTTGAACTGTAAATGTTGACATTGAGTGACTGTGCATAGCACAATTTAGGACATAAATAAGGGAACTTTGACACAGGACTAGATTTTGTAAGGAATCGAATCATCTGTAGAGAAAATAATTAGTGCTACAAGAAAATTAATTTTCTTGTTATCAAATTATTAGTCAAATAGATTCTATGTATGCAATGCTCAAACCTAATTACATTGTTATGAGGTCCAAATCGATTGAAAGTTAATATTTTCAGCTTTTCTCCATAAAGTTGATACTTTGTTTTCTTTTCAAGATTTTAATGGTATGACTTTGGAAACTTGGACACTTTATTCAATAGATCTAGACATATGGAAAATAGTGAATTTGAGCACTAAGAAGTTGTTGCTAAGATATATTTATGAAGGTAGGTTCCAAATATGAATTGGAATAACAAAGAACATTGTTGGAACAAACTATAGTCTTGGAGATTCAACTTGGAAGATTATCTTTATAGACCTATTCCATAAACAAAATATTTCTATTTGAAGGATAATGATGACTATAAAATGTTTCTAGCATTCAGATTAAGACGTATTGCCAAAGTTTATGAAGAACTATTTGCAAAATTGGTTGATGAGATAATATTTAAAAATAGAACCTCTCAAGAAGAGGTTGTTGCAACAAATTTACAAAATATGTCCAAATTGTGAACTTGATGCACTTATTGCCACTTAAAATTGAATTTGGGCTTTACCAATTTGAAATTAAGAAGCCAAAATATTTAAAAATCAAAATTGATTTTAATGATTTTGTATTAAAACTGACATTGTCTTTGGGCGAAAAATCACTAATATTTATCTCACTAGGAATCTATTTAAATCCAAAGAATTAACATTGTAAAGGGTTGAAAATCATTGATTTGAAACATATTCAAATATTAATTTGTTTTATTTTTTCATCTTTTTGTTAGATAGTTTTTCAAACTAAGTCATGGTATTCTATAATCATTTCTATAATTCAAATCAAAGTGTGATAGATTTGAGTTGAATATTTCATGATACATATTTTTTTTTGAAGGCTATAGTGATTTGTGTACTCAAATTGCACATGTGATATGATGATCATTTTTACTTCTCTTCATGGTCAATTTATCCTTAGAAGATCACACCTTCTTGTGTTCTTGACTATTTGAAGAATATTCAAGAAATATTGGTTTTAATTTGATTTATCTACTATATAGAATCAAATGTGACATTAGGATAATATAGGCTTACTTTTAACCTTCTATTTTTCCTTTATCTTTTTCATTTTCTTTGAAAATCATTTAGAATTAGAAATAGGTTGGTTTTTTATTGAGAATTTAAACCAAGTCACACTTTTTTTTTAGACTACATGAATCGGGTAGCACGACCTCCTATAAAGTGCAGTGCGCCTGGTAAACTTTTTAACGTGACCAACTCGATGTTGGCACGACATGCCCTCTGGTACCATAGGGGTGGGGGAGACTAGACCTTGTGAAACCAAGTCACACTTGCACCTTATTTCTTAAAGAAAAAAATATTTGACCACAATTATTTACCTAAACCATAGATTTTTGGCACCACAAGGCTCTCTAGCTCTTCTAGGGATTTGCACCTAAAAGGAGAGAGGTAGGCCAAAAATGCTAGCGAGGTTCATTCAAATTATGCAATGTAGGATGTTATTTAGACTAAATGAAATGAACCAAATGCAATTAAGTGATCTAAATGACTGATTATCTATGCAAAACCTAAGAATTATGCTATGTTGGAAAACACAATGTGATATGCAAACAAAGAGTTATGAATGAATAAATGCAGAACAAAAAGAAAAGAGCTGAATTAGTGTGCACCTAGAGGTCTGATGAGGATTCTGGAATGTTCTGGATGTTGTTTGGAATTACAAAAATTCACTAGTGGGACTCATTCACCCAGGGTGGTGAATTAGTCCTGCTTCTGATGAAAATTTTTGGGAACCAATTTCTGAGTGTCAAGATCCAGAATCTGACAAAAATTAGATTTCTAGCCTTAAGGTGGGAATCATTCACCACTGGTGGCAAATCATTCCTCTCCCAAACTTTTGAGAAATTAGGAGAAAAATCTGCAACACCAGATCTAAGGATGTCTACTTGTCAGGTTGCTGAAGTCAATTCTTTAGGAAACATACATAATACCTTCTCCAAGCTTGAAATGTGGTTGATTTAACTTGAAACACCTTGTTGAATTGTTGACCACTTTTCAACACCTAAATACTGATTAAATATGCACACAAAAGTTTGCAAACACACATGCAAGAAGGGAAAATGGTTGAGGGTTAGCAAATAGGGGTTTTCCTTGGTCAAACCCCACTTTGGTAATCAAACCCTTAATGAAACAATGAAATGAAAGAGAACGATAAAAAAATAACATGCAAATGCTATCAACTTACCAAACCCTTGTTGAATAAAATATAAAGATATGTCAATGGATGCTCCAAAATGCTTGATGAATGCTTGGTTTGATGTTGTAAGGTGCTTGATTGCTTGAGTGAATGAGAAGATTGCTTGAATGTGATGTGTGATTGTATGAGATGTAAAATGAGATGAAAATCACTTATTTATACAATCTTGTGCCTTAGTAACCCATTGATACCTCATCACAGGATGACATCAAGTGATTTTGAATAAAACCCTGAAAGGAAATTTAAAATATTTTGAATTTGGAGCCAAGGGGGACTCATTCTCCACCCATGGTGAATGGGTCCCACCTAGGACCTAAAATGGGTGTCGGGAATGATCTTGCATTTAATGTTGTTTGTTGGGTTTACATTAAAAAATGCACTTAATTAAAGCTTATAAGGGCATAAAGGGGTCAAATAAAGCATAAGAAAGGTGTAAATAGTGAAATTGTGCCTAGAAAAGCATGAAATCTTATTACAAGACTTTACAACAGTTCAAAATAGGACTTGACTAGTGATGAAAAGGTGATTTTTAGGTGAGTTGTAATGAATAGAGTCTAAAAGAGTGTAGAAATCTCTTACAACACTTCACAACAACTTCACAAGATGTCATTATTTGAATTTTAGTACCTAAATATGCAATGTTCAAGCCATATTACAACATTACATCAAAGAATAATAGACCAAACATCATGAAGCAAGGCCTAAAAGACCATGAAAATGATAAGGGTCCATTTTTCTATGGTACATTTAGCCCCCACTTTAGTGAGAGGATGAACTTGCTTCAAACTCACACTAAAGTAGCTACAAACATCGAGAAGAGGGTTCTAATGTACTTATGTTAGCAAGATGGAATGACAACGATCAAGAGGGATGATCAAGCCCCCAGGATGAAGATCCCATGGCAAACTAAGCATAAGAACAAAGGAACACACAAGTGTTGAAAAGAGAGAATCAGATGAAGCTTCGATAATCTATCCAACTAGTTGTGGATTAGATCTAGGCCGATTATTTGAAAAAGAAAATGCATACTCACTCTGGGTGATAGAACTCATGGTGGTCCACCGGGTGAGAAGGACCAAAAGGTGAAATACATACACTAGTTGGTATGCACTCACAAACACAAAGGTGGCTATGGGGAAAGTCATGCCGCTGAGTGGGCTTCCCGCTCAACCATATTAAAGTTATACCTCCTGATAGCTTTAACAAGGTGCTACAAAGGAAAATGTCAGTTTGTGCTTCATGAGACAAGAAAAACTCTATATGCTTAGAAATCATGAACAAAGAGCAAGGTACCACAGGCATGCAAGTTGCGTTATAATGCAAGGTGGCATAAATGCAAAGTGTAAAATAAAAGTGCAAAAATGTAAAAGTATAAAAGTGTAAAATGGAAAAGATGTTCAAAGGAGTCTTGTTAACTTCATGCAAGGTTAGTCACTTAGGGAACATTGTGTCTAATGTCTCCAAGAGAGGACCAATCAAAGAATAAAATATTCACAACTTAGGGGATGCAGTGTGTCGCATCAGGCCAACATGGAAGAGACATAGGGCATCTCAACGCTTTGCGTCATCCCTAAAAGGAAAAAAAAAAAAGACAAAAAGGAAAGGGACCTTTTGGGTCAACATGGAAGAGACATAGGGTGTCTCTATGCTTTGTGTCATCCTCGAAAGGAAAAAAAAAGACAAAAAGGAAAGGGACCTTTTGGGTCAACATGGAAGAGACATAGGGTGTCTCTACTCTTTGCATCATCCCCAAAAAGAAAAAAACAAAACAAAAAGTGAAACAGGCAATGTACGACATATAGAAGAAGATAGATACAAATAGAAGAAGTGTACAGAGAGGGAACATCAAACGCACGATACGAGGAACACGATACACACATAAAAGAAAAATGAAAAGGAGCTAGTAATGCAAATGTAAGTCAACCATTAACTAAGTTATTGGTTTCACAATCTGCATAGTGGAGCAGAAAAGAAATAACATAGTTAAGAGACAAAGATAATTGCATTACAATGGTAAGGCTAACAACTTCGTACCTCGACACAAAGTGTAAAGGCAAGAATGAGCCAAGGTGGGTGATGGGAAAGGATCATGCAATAATGAGAATAGAAAATTCTACAACTAGGGAATGATAAAGGAATTTAGTTTTTATGGGATAAGAGGAAAACACTTGGTATCAGTGAAGTGATACTTATCCAATATGTCCTTCAATGTCTGACATTCTTTATTTCGATGTCCAAGAATGCGATGATATTTGAAAAATAGTATATTAGAATCTTTAGGATGAATGACCAACCTATTCATAGGTGGTAAAAGTATGACCTTTGTTTAAAAGTAGTTGAAGTCTCCTTTCACATTCAGGTGGAGGATGTGTAGGAAACAAGTTGAGTTTCTTCAATTTGTAAGGTCATTTTCTTTTGTTGGATTCTCCTTTTTCATGAATGGAAGGAGGAAGAGGACCCATGAGGATCTTAGCATCCTTGTTGTCAACATCATGTAAAGGTTTTTCTCATGGAAGAATAATGTTTAAGTCAGGAGGAGAATCAAAGATCACTGTACCATCATCCTGAAGTTTCCAATATTCAAAAGGAGGTCTATCAGGATGAGAAGGATCTTGATATCCTAGTCTAGTTGTGTTTTCTTCTATTGGTTTTTGTTCAAGGAGTTGGTGAATGTCATGTTCATGTGTTGTATCACAACCTTGTTTACTTAGGATAGTAAAGCCTTTTCCATATGTTTCTTCAAGGTTTATGGTAGTGTTTGTGACTTTGTGATCATAAAATGGTTGTGAGTGTGTTTGTTTAGAGGAACTAGGTCCACTTGATGGAGGAACCTTAGGTCCTTCATTTATTTTAGGATGTAAGTATGCAAAGTGATTAGGAGGTGCAACAAAAGGAATATCTTGTGACTTCATGGATGGATAAAAGGCTACATTAGCTTATAGGTTATCAAGGCATTCATTGTAGAACTTGTTCATGCTATCATCATCTTCTCCAATGATGTCTACATCATGAGGAGGACAATAATGAGGAGTTGAAGGAGCATGTTGAAGTTCAAGGTCATTAGGGTCACAACCAAAGGCATAATTGGACATGTCTACCAAGGATTTTAAGGAATTCCAAAACTTATTAAAAGAAAATGCCATGATGCAAGTAAACTAAGATGCAATAAATGGCTGAAAATAGAGATTCTTGAAATTAAAACAAAAAGCAACTACAAAAAACTATAATGTAGGAAAATACTAGAAAAATGCCAGAAATGTTGTTTAAAAAGTGTAGGTGGACTGATTTTCCCAGAGTGGCGAATGAGTCCTAGTATGAGATTTTTTTTGGTGTTTTTTAGAAAATTTAATGTGATTTTAATGTTTTTCAGATGCCAATGAAGGATGGAGATGCAAATTTTCAGTTTTTTCAATGATATGCAATGAAAAAATGAAATCTAAATGAGTCTTTCGCTAATGCAAATTAAGAATCCCTAGGATGCAAAAACAAAACAATACCCTAATTGAATGTTGATGCAAATGAAGCTTAAGTTACAAGATGCAATTGAAATAAAAAATGTAAAGTGCTCAATATGCAAGTTCACCAAAATGAACCATAGATGTTGTTGGCACCACAAGGCTCCTAGCTCTTCTAGGGTTTTGCACCTAAAAGGAGAGAGGTAGGCCAAAAATGCTAGCGAGGTTCATTCAAATTATGCAATGTAGGATGTTATTTAGACTAAATGAAATGAACTAAATTCAATTAAGTGATCTAAATGACTGATTATGTATGCAAAACCTAAGAATTATGCTATGTTGGAAAACACAATGTGATATGCAAACAAAGAGTTATGAATGCATACATGCAAAACAAAAAGAAAAGAGCTGAATCATTATGCACCAAGAGGTCTGATGAGGATTCTGGAATGTTTTGGATGTTGTTTGGAATTACAAAAATTCACCAGTGGGACTCATTTGCCCAGGGTGGCGAATCAATCCTGCTTCTAATGAAAACTGTCAGGAACCAATTTCTAAGTGTCGGGATATGGAATCTAACAAAACTTAGATTTCCAGCCTTAAGGTGGGACTCATTCGCCACTGGTGGTGAATCAATCCTCTCCCAAAATTCTAAGAAATTAGGAGACAACTTTGCAACGCCAGATCTGAGGATGTCTGCTTGTTGGGTTGTCGAAGTCAATTCTATAGGAAATAGACAAAATACTTTCTCCAAGCTTGAAATGTGGTTGATTTGACTTGAAACTTGTTGACCAATTTTCAACACCTAAATACTTGTTAAATCTACACACAAAAGTTTGCAAACACACATGCAAGAAGGGAAAAATGGTTGAGGGTTAAAAAATAGGGGTTTGCCTTGGTCAAACCCCAGTTTGGTAATCAAACCCTTAATGAAACAATGAAAGGAAAGAGAATGATAAACAAATAACATGCAAATGCTATAGAATTACCAAACCCTTGTTGAATAAAATCTGAAGATATGTCAATGGATGCTCCAAAATGCTTGATGAATGCTTGATTTGATGTTGTAAGGTGCTTGAATGCTTGAATGAATGAGAAGATTTCTTGAATGTGACGTGTGATTGTATGAGATGTAAAATGAGGTGAAAATCACTTATTTATACAATCTTGTACCTTAGTAACCCATTGATACCTCATCACAGGCCGACATCAAGTGATTTTGAAGAAAAACCTGAAAGGAAATTTAAAATATTTTGAATTTGGAGCCAAGGGGGACTCATTCGCCACCCATGGCGAATGGGTCCCACCTAGTGGTTTGAAAATGGGTGTCGGGAATTATCTTGCATTTAATGTTGTTTGTCTAGTTTACATTAAAAAATTCACTTAATTAAAGCTTATAAGGGCATAAAGGGGTCAAATAAAGCATAAGAAAGGTGTAAATAGTGAAATTGTGCCTAGAAATTTGTGAAATCTTGTTACAAGACTTTACAACAGTTCAAAATAGGACTTGACTAGTGATGAAAAGGTGATTTTTAGGTGAGTTGTAATGAATATAGTCTAGAAGAGTAGAAATGTTTTACAACGCTTCACAATACCTTCACAAGATGTCATTATTTGAATTTTAGTACCTAAATATGCAATGTTCAGGCCATATTACAACATTAAATCAAAGCAAAATAGACCAAACATCATGAAGCAAGGCCTAAAAGACCATGAAAATGACAAGGGTCCATTTTTCTATGGTTCATTACCATTACCATTTTATAAATGACTATGAAAATGAATGCAAGTGAGTTAATGTTGGATTATATGGAATCAATTAATAAATATTAATCTTATATTGATTATGGTATAATTACAACATAAAATCTTGTTATATTTTTTTAGATTTTATGGTAGCCACTTAAATTAAATAACTACCATAAACCTTTAAGTTACCCCAACATGCCAAGACTTGGTGATAAAATCAATAATGTAGCATGAATTCTCTTGGGAAGAGTAATTCTCTTTCAAGGAATGATTTTTTCCACTCAATTTGGTGAGTCAAAACACACATTAATAATTTTCTTGAATTTTCATTAGACTTATCTTCAATTACATTACATTAGTGTTTTATTTATTTATGCAAATCACTATAGTAAATATGTATTGTTCAATTATTATCAATATTTTTAGTTTATATTATTATAAATAGACTAGAGTTAGTCCTAGCTCATAAGCAATTCATTATAGTTCATTAATTCAATGAATATTTTTCTTGGATATATGTAATATTGACTTCTAGTTCCATATTTCCATATTTATTTTCTTTTGGTTCATAATCCATATTTATTTTCTTTCAAATGGTTATGAATAAAGGATGGTTGTAGACTCAACTAATATGATTTTTCTAATTATTTTTCTATAATTTTTTTATTATTTGTTATTCTATTAAATATATTCAAATTTGGATTTGTATAATGGAATGTTTCTTTGTCATTAATGATAATTGTTGTCTCTTTTTTCATGATATATATACTAGACTAGAATCCCCAAAAATAATATTATGGAGATGTTTTCTTTGAAAATCATAATTTTGAGCTATATAAAGAGATAGTATCCCATTCTAAGTGTGCCCATTGTAGCCTTGAGATTACTAGGTTAGGACCTTTGAATGATCTATAAAAAATTGAAATGTATTAATGATTATATCTATGCTTCTTAGTTTGGTTTAATTATGTGGATTGTTGGCTCAAAATAAATAATAGCTATTGAGGTGTGATAATACCTTGTGGAGAGAACCTAATCAAAGCATATCCTTAATGCATCACTATTTATATCCTCAAATTCTAATTCAATATAGAACCTTGTGAAACTTGTGATTTTTACACCTCTTCTTCGTCACTCTATCAATTCAAGCATCTATCTTTAACATCAATTATATTGAAAATTAAAAAATAGAAACCATAAATTATTCTTCAAAATAAGAACCAAAACCACGAGTCTTAACTAGATTCCCATGTCCTCATGTAAAAATTTAATGCTCATATTCAAAGATCAAGAATATCACCATAGTAGCTCCTCTTACAACTCTTACATATATTATACATTTTAGATTTAATCATACTAATCATAAGCTGGTCAAATGCAATCCTAGGTACATCATGATAGCAATAATTGGACTCCATGACACTATCTTTGGAAGATTCTTTGTAATTTCTAACTTTCAAATTTTCTTATAACCTCCTCAGTTAATATCTTCTTGTAACTATATTTCCAAGTAATTGGGGAATAAATAATAATAAAATACATCTCCCAACCTCACATGGGTGTCTCATTTTTCCCATTCCATGATTTTTGGAGACACATACATTATACCATCTATGGGAAAATAAATGTTATAATAATACATGTTATTTGCATAGTGAATAACACACCTAATCCTAATATTTTCCCACTTTTTATTTATATTATAAAATATAATAAAAACATAAAAAAACAATTAAGTGCTAGAATAAGTAAGAACTTGTTGGATGTTGTGGATATTGTTACTGATATGTGGTTTTCATTGATGTCAACACTATTAGCATTTGGTGTACTAGAGGCCGTATATGTCGAGGATATTGAGAAAATTGTAAAAGAAAGTATTCTAGGTTCCCAGTGGAATTGTGTAGGTCATGAAGGTGTCTTGTTCTGTACGTTGAAGATTAGCTTGTCTAGATTAAAGGGTTTATTGTTGAATGTTTCTAGATCATCTACCGGAAGTTTTAGAGGTCCGTGTGAAGTTTTGATTGTGTTGTAGTCTAACAGTGTTTCAGTGGTCTCTGTCAGTGTTCTTGAATGAAGATTGTGTGATTCTGGTAATCTCAGTTGTTGCGAATGCTTCTCTGTTGTTTCTTGGTGTTCTCTGATGTCTCTAGATCATTCTCTATCTTTGTGGTACATCCACATTACTTGGAGAGATCATTGTTGAAGATCTTTTCTTGTGCATGTTTAGTTTTTCATGTTCCTGGCCGACATGTTGGTGGTAGCCTGTTGTGGATCTTCGTGGTGTAATGAATTAAAGTATTTTTGTGTTGGAGATATTAATTTGGGTCTCCACTATGTTGTGGCCGACCTTGGTGGATTTGCATTGGAAATTTATTTGTAAAATTGGGCCAACATTTAAAATATGTTTTATTTTCCTGGCCGACTAAGTTGTGATTAAATATCATGTTATAGATATATAAGAGCGATTGGTTGAGCGAAATTAGTGTGTGCATAAGTGTGAATGCATGCCAAAGAAAGTGTAAATGCAGGAATAGTGTTTCTATAATTCGTTACAGAGCAGAGAGTGAATAAGATTGAGCAAAGTGTGAAGAAGGTTTTTTGAGCTTAATTGGAACTGTAATTAGGCTTGTGCAGAAGCTATTTTCTTAGTTCTTATTCTTTGGATTTTAATCCTATTATGTATTGTTGGACAATGAGTCCTCTTTTGTATTTCAGCAGTGAGCTCTAGGCAGTGTGCCTGAATGCATGCACATTCCCCTTATTACTTCTCATTATACTTTTAATAGGGTATAATCTTGTGGACTAACATCCACCGTGGTTTTTCCCCTAACAGGGTTTCCATGTAAAAATCTTGGTGTTATTTGTTTAATTCTTTGTGGTTAGTTGCTTATTCATCAGATCTGAGATTAAGTTAAGTAAGAAAAGTTAAGTTTCTATCACAACTGATTCAACCCCCCTCTTAGTTGTGTGTCCTTGTTTTTCCAACAATTGGTATTAGAGTTGGTTCCTTTGAAGAAGTATAAAAGCTTGAGGTGAGCTGGAATGGAAACATTCAACAAGGACAGTCTGAGATTTGATGGCACTAACTATTCACTATGGAAAGTTAGGATACAATTCCACTTAATATGTATTGGTGAAGCTTTCTAGAAGATTACAAAAGATCCATATGTTATTCCACAAAATGGTCCCTCTACTGCTAATGAGATCAAAGAAGTTGAAAATAATATTAGGGCTATTGAAGCTCTGGTGAGTGCTCTGATAGATTCAAAGATGGCTAATGTGGTAGGATTGTAGACAACTCATGAGATTTGGATGAAACTGGAAAATTTGTATGAAGGAGATGCACAAGTGAAGATGGCTAAGCTATAGAGCTTGAAAGGAAAGTATGAGATTTGAAGATGGGTGAAGATGAAAATATCACTTCTTTTATGTAGAGAGTAAATGAAATAGTGATGGGTATTACATGTGCCGGTGGTTCTGTGTATGAGGATGGAATTGTGGCTAAAGTACTCAGATCCTTGCCTCCCTCCTAAAAAATGAAGGTTCATGCTATTGAAGAGTTCAGAATAGTAAACAAGATGACAAGAGACACGTTGATCGGAAAGCTTGCTGCTTTTGAAATAAGTGAACTTGGTGAGGGTATGTGCAAGATCATGATGGGCCAAAAAGTGGCAATATGATGGGTATGTGGCTGACGATTATTGTTTTACCCAAAATTGATGAAACGCAAAGGGTTTTTAAAGGAGATTCTAGCTTTCCACTGATAGAAATTATGCATTACTTTGAATTTAATAAGTAATTATTATTCATTTTCTATTCAAATTACGACTAAAGTCCTAATTGATAGGCTGATTGAAAAACATCTATAGCTTTCAAACAGTATCACATTTTTTGAATCCAAAACATGTCACATTCTATGCTTCACATACTATAGGATTAAAAAAAGAAAAAATGAATTTCATGAAGTTTTGACCAAGTTAAGGTGGTTAGACATACGAGTTTTTATATTTTTAAAAGTTGTAAAAAAAATCATAATTAATTATTTACTTGGAAAAAAATTACAAAAATATGCATCACATCGAGGCATGAGTCCTCTACTTATATCTAAAATCTTATAAAAATATTATCATTTTATTGTGGTTAGGGTGGTCGATAGACACCTACTTATTTTTTCCCTGAAATTTAAGTACCAATGCATTGAAATTTCAAATTTTCACCAAATAGATTTTTAAACAAATCTAGTAGTTTAGAAACTACATTCAATTTGCTACAGATTCTATTGTTACATATTTTTGAAATAATATAGATAACTGATTAAAATTTTTACGTCAAGTTGCCTAACTCTGATTTTTCTAATTTTTTTCCCACTTAAGGGCCTATTTTTTCCATGATGATCCTACACATACCCGCAAATCTACACCGAACACTGAATCTGCATTCAAGGCTACTATATCCGGAAGCAATAGACAAAGATATAGTCCAGGAGAGAGTTCCAAAAAGATATCCAAGTATGATGAAGAATTGAAACAAATTGAAGATAAAGAAAGAAAAGTAGAAGAATTGGAAGCACTGATTGCAAAGCAAGAAGGAAGAGGAAAAAGTAAGTATGAAGATGTATTTCCTATTAAATATTTTTCATGTAGTAAAATAGGTCATTTTGCATCAAGATGTCCTGAAAGAGTTCCTAGATCTAAGCCTAAAAATTCTAGATTCCAAAGGAAATGCTACTTTGTTGAAGAAGCAATAACTGATGATGAGTTTGATAAAGATAATGGAAATGAAGATGAATGGGCTTTCATTGCTACCATTGAAGATAATCCTAGGGCTACTGAATCTGCTAAAGATGAAAAGGCTCTTGCAGCCCAAGTTGAAGAAAAAGATGAATGGGTCATTGATAGTGGATGATCACATCATATGATCGGTGATAAAAGAAAATTTGTGAGTCTAGAGAAGTATGACAGTGGGGTTGTAAGATTTGGAGATAACAATGCTGGTGTGATTCGTGGCAGAGGATCTATTTGCCTTGGTGGTAAGGATAACATTGATGATGTCCTCTATGTTGAAGGCCTAAAGCACAACATGTTGAGTGTTGGACAGATGGTTCACAAGGGATATGATCTTTAGTTCAAAGATGGAAGATGCAAGATACGTGGAAGTTCCAGGAATATGATTGCAACAGGCAAACAAACAAAAGGTAACATTTTTCATCTGAATACTACTAGTGGGAGTTGTTTAATTGCTCAAGTAGATGAAAGCTGGTTGTGGCATAGGAGGTTGTGTCATGTAAACTTTGACAACATTATCAAGATAAGTTCTACTCAAGCAGTAAGAGATCTGCCTAAGTTAGTGAAGCCTGCTAATATAATCTGTAAGGAATGTCAGATGGGTAAACAAACTAGAGTCTCTTTCCAGAGCAAATCGTTTCACTTATAATTTGCTGGAGTTGTTACATACTGACCTTTGTGGTCCCTCCAGAGTCAGAAGTATTCATGGAGAAAGGTATTTTATGTTGGTTATTGATGATTACTCTAGAATGATTTGGGTTTCCTTTTTAAGAGAAAAATGTGAAGCATTGGAGAAGTTCAAAAGTTTCAAGGCTATGGCAAAAAATGAGAAAGGTTTGAAAATCAAGTGCTTGAGATCTGATAGAGGTGGTGAGCTCACCTCTAGGGAGTTCAACTCTTATTGTGAAGAGCATGGAATTAAAAGACAGTTATCTGCTCCCCAAACCCCTCAACAAAATGGAGTTATAGAGAGAAAGAATAGAACAATTCTAGATGCTGCCAGAACAATGATGATGGAAGGAAATGTGTCTTAGATGTATTGGAGTGAAGTGGTAAGCACTGCTGTGTATACCTTGAACCGGGTAAATGTTAATGGTAGTTCTGGTAAGACTCCTTATGAGTTATGGTTTGGTCACAAGCCTACTATTAAGTATTTTAAGATCTTTGGAAGAAAGTGTTATATCAGGAGAGATGATGATATATGAAAATTTGATGCAAGAAGTGATGAAGGAATCTTCCTAGGTTACTCCACTAAAAGCAAGGCGTATCGGTGCTATAACAAAAGACCGAGAAAGATGGTTGAAAGTGCAAATGTCAGAGTTGATGAGAACTCTGTCAAATCATCCAAAAATTGTAGTTATGATTCAGATGAAGACATTACAAGCCAAGGGAATAATTCTCAAACAAAGAATATACTTTAGATTATTCCATATGTTTTGGTTAAGCAACCTCAATTTGTTCCAGTAAATCAAGTCAGTTAGGAGGCATAGACAAGTGCAAGTGCAGAAGAAATATCATAAGAATTAGAAGTTCAAGAATATCCCAAAACTCCAAGGTATGTAAAGATGAATCATTCTGAAAATCAAATCATAGGAGATAAGAGTAAAGGAGTGGAAACTAGAAGAAAAATTGCAGAAGAATATTGTCTGATCTCCAAGATTGAACCTAAAAATGTCATTGAAGCCTGTCAAGATGAACACTAGTTGGAAGCTATGAAGGAAGAGCTGACATTGATTTAAAATAATGACACATGGCTACTAGTTCCGAGACCTAAAGATAAAAATGTGATTGGTACTAAATGGGTATTTAGAAACAAGCTGAATGAAGAAGGTGAAGTGGTCTGGAATAAAGCAAGACTGGTATGTAAAGGGTATTCTCAAATGGAAGGTATTGATTTTGAAGAAACCTTTTCCCCTGTCGCTAGGATTGAAGTTGTTAGATTATTTTTTGCTTATGCTGCATACAAGGACTACAAAGTCTATTAGATGGATGTAAAGTCAAAATTTT
Source organism: Sequoia sempervirens (assembly GCA_007258455.2). NCBI lineage: Eukaryota > Viridiplantae > Streptophyta > Pinopsida > Cupressales > Cupressaceae > Sequoia > Sequoia sempervirens. The sequence continues at coordinate 58,312,343 of VDFB02358134.1, forward strand.
TGAATGGAGAACTAGAAGAAGTATACATTGAACAACTAGATGGATTTTAGGTAACTAACAAGGAAGATATGGTCTGCTGATTAAAGAAAGCTTTGTATGGACTTAAGCAAGCCCCCATAGCCTGGTATGCTAGATTGGAAAAATACCTACTGAAGCTTGGATTCACTAAAGGTAGTACTGATAGAAACTTATACTTCAAATTAGATAATGATAAGGAGTTAATTATAGAAGTTTTTGTTGATGACATCATATTTGGAGGAGATGATAATTTATGGATGAAGTTTGTTGATGAAATGAAGAATGAATTTGAGATGAGTATGATTGGAGAGATGAAGTTCTTTCTGGGATTACAAGTTACTCAGTTAGACAAGGGGATTTTCATATCTCAGTCCAAATATGTGAGAGAACTGTTGAAGAAGTTTGGAATGGATGACTCAAAACCTGTTGGTACTCCCATGGTGACCAGATGTAAGTTGACATAGAATGATGATTCTCCTAAGGCAAATCAAACTAGATATAGGTCAATGATTGGTGGATTTCTCTACTTAACCTCAGACTAGACCAGAAATTATGAATGTTGTATGTATGGTTGCTAGATTTTAGGCTGATCCAAAAGAATCACACGTGACTTCTGTGAAGAGGATTTTTAGATATTTGAAAGCAACAGTTGACTTTGGAATTTGGTATCCAAAGGATGATGATTTCACTTTGTGTGCATATACTAATGCAGATTGGGATGGAGATGTAGATGACAAGAAAAGTACTAGTGGTGGTGTTTTCTTCCTAGGGAAGAAATTGGTGTCTTGGTTGAGCAAAAAGTAGAATTCCATTTCTCTATCCACTGCTGAAGCAGAATACATTGCTGCTGCAAATAACTATACGCAAGTGATATGGATGAAATAGATGCTGAAAGATATCAAGGTGGTATATGAAGAGCCTATTTCCATATACTGTGACAACTCAAGTGCAATAAATATCTCAAGGAATCCAATGCTACACTCTAAGACTAAACATATATCAATCAAGTTTCATTTCTTGAGGGAGAAAGTGAATGAGAAAGAAGTTAGACTAGAGTATGTGCCTACCAAAGAATAGATTGCAGATATATTTACTAAGCCACTGTCGAAGGATACTTTTGAGTATCTTAGAGGAATGCTAGGGGTAATCACCCCTCCTGATAAGAACTAAAAGATGCATTTTCTTGCATCAATCCATGAACTTCATTGCTATATTATGATTTGGATTGATGTTTCTGTGGCTGCTACTCAGGGGGAGTAGTCAGATGTGCAGATATGTGGTTCAAATCTTGTATTTGGAAAGGTCATGGTTACCTTTTCCATTGATGTCAAAGGGGGAGAAGTGTATTTTGAAAAATATTTCTAAGGAGAAGAGCCTTGTGGGAAAAGAGCAATTGAGGAGAAGAAGTGTGTTGGGTTGATGGTATTTTTCACATCATGTGTTGCCATCAATGCCAAAGGGGGAGACTGTTGGATGTTGTGGATATTGTTGCTGATATGTGGTTGTCATTGATGTCAACACTATTAGCATTTGGTGTACTAGAGGCCGTATATGTCGAGGATATTGAAAAAGTTGTAAAAGAAAGTATTCTACGTTCCCAGTGGAACTGTGCAGGTCATGAAGGTGTCTTGTTTTGTACGTTGAAGATTAGCTTGTGTGGATTAAAGGGTTTATTGCTGAATGTTTCTAGATCATCTACCAGAAGTTTCAAAGGTTTGCATGAAGTTTTGATTGTGTTGTGGTCTGACAGTGTTTCTTTGGTCTCTGTTAGTGTTTCTGAATGAATATTGTGTGATTCTGGTAATCTCAGTTGTTGCAGATGATTCTCTATTGTTTCTTGGTGTTCTCTGATGTCTCTAGATCATTCTCTATCTTTGTGGTACATCCACATTACTCGAAGAGCTCGTGGTTGAAGATATTTTCTTGCGGATGTTCAATTTTTCATGTTCCTAGCCAAAATGTTAGTGGTAGCATGTTGTGGATCTTTGTGGTGTAATGGATTAAATTATTTGTGTGTTGGAAATATTAATTTGGGTCTCCACTATGTTGTGGCTGACCTTGGTGGATTTGCATTGGAAATTTATTTGTAAATTTGGGTCGACATTTAAAATATGTTTTATTTTCCTAGCTGACTAAGTTGTGATGAAATCTCATGTTGTAGATATATAAGAGCAATTAGTTGAATGAAATTAGTGTGTGCATAAGTGTGAATGTATGCTAGAGAAAGTGTAAATGCACAAATAGTGTTTCTATCATTCGATTGCAAAGAAAAGAGTGAAGAAGATTGAGCAAAGTGTGAAGAATGTTTTCTGAGCCTAATTGGAACTGTAATCAGGCTTGTGCAGAAGCTATTTTCTCAGTTCACACTCTTTGGATTTTAATCCTATTCTGTATTGTTGGACATTGAGTCCTCTTTTGTATTTGAGCAGTGAGCTCTATGTAGTGTGCCTAAATGCATGTGCATTCCCCTTATTATTTCTCATTATACTTTTAATAGGGTATAATCTTGTGGACTAACACCCACCGTGGTTTTTCCCTTAACAGGGTTTCCATGTAAAAATATTTGTGTTATTTGTCTCTTTGATGTGTTAATTATTTGTGGTTAATTTCTTATTCATCGGATCTAAGATTAAGTTAAGTAAGAAAAGTTTAAGTTTCTGTCACAACTGATTCACCCCCCCTCTCAGTTGTGTGTCCTTGTTTTTCCAACAAAACTATGGCCTATTTACACCAATAAAACTTATATCTATGTTCATGAACTTAGTGAGAGAATTTAAAACATTATCTAAAGTATCAACCTCCTATATCATGACCTTGAAATCCTCAACCATCTCATAAAAAATGATATTGAACATATATATTGTAGTACAATCATGGTACATCAAACTACTTACCATTTAGTTAACACTTTGATTATCACCATCAATCCTCATCTTCTTGCAATTAGCCAACACCTAAGCCACAATGTTTCCTTAAAATTGTGCATAGTATCCATGCACTGTACTTCTATATTAGAAAACAAAACTATGGGTTTCCTCTTACTCATGCAACTAACTAAACCTACATGGAGAGTATAGAAATTTTTGGTTGACCTTCTACCATCAAAATATCCAACTCAATTTGCATAAATAAATCCTTGTATGTCCAACATTTTACCCACATAATTAGCCCCCCGATGAATTAAGTAATAAAAATCCCCACACAAATATCTTTAAACACCCTTTTCACATAATTAGCCCTATAATTAAATATAGTAATAAAAGGCCTCACACAAATATCTGAACACCCTTTTAACATAATGGTAATACTCTTTTACCAAGGTCAAACTTATACTTGCTAAGAATTCTCACTACTTGTGAAATATCTAGTCTAGCACATCCATTGCATACATAAGGTCACCTACAAACTAGCATAAGGAACATTATACATATCTTGAAAATTGAATCATTTGACTTAGAACATTGTTTCAATGAAGACCTAGTATTGATATGAAAATGAATACTTACTAACTTACAATTTTGGATGAAAAATTGCTATAAAATGGTGTCAAAATGCTACCTCTATTTTGGATAAATTTTTCTTTTAACCCAATCTTTGTTGATTTCCATACTGAATATCTATTTTTGTAGCCCCTAAATTCTTCATTTTCAAAGGCATTAGAAAGAAATTTTGTGAGTTCAATAATCATCCCCTTATTATTCTTAATGAATAACATGCCATCAACATACATGAGCATGATTAACAACTAATAATCAATTGATCTAAAATAAAATTAATAGTAAAATTCACTCCTAAAAAACCAAGATACAATACAAAAAATAATAATTCTAAAACAAATTCTAGGGATTGCTTCAAACCATACAAAGACCACTTTAATAAGAAAATCATATTTTCCTTTTCTTTCACTATAAAATCATCAATCTATTTCATATAAATATCTCCTTGAAGATCCCCATGTGAAAGAGTTGTTTTAACATCTATTTTCTCTATTTAAAAATCACAAACAACATAAATATAAATTAGGAATATAATAGAAATAAGCTTAGCAATATGAAAAAATATTTCACCAAAATCCAATCCCTCAACCTATTAGAAACCTTTCACCTCTAATCTAGCCTTTAGTCTTTCCAACTTACCATCTAGTTTAAATTTCTTTTAAATATCCTCTTGTGTTCAATGAGCTTCCTTCCCTTAGACAACTCTACTAGATCTCAAGTATCTCATATAATACCATCATATTTTCCTTCATGGAATCCATCCAAGTCTCATGCTAATTCAAAGAAATATATTCTTTCATAGATCTAGGCTCATCATAAATATGAGATGAAGCAAATGCATAATGAAAATCTAGAGGGCTATACCTTTCAACTAGTTTCCATTACCTTGTGTACCTCCTTAAGGTTGTAATATGAGGATTCTATTATTATTTTTGTTTTGAAATATTCTCTAAACATCCTTATTCCCTTATATCCTACTTTCTAACTCATTTTTCACATGTGCATTTTCTTGCTTCTCAATTTTAGTTTCAAATAAACTATTTGCCCTTTTTATTTTGACTATTCAAGATTAGAATAAACCATTTTTAAGGTTAAAGGATTCCTAAGATATAAAACTTAAAATTCTTTTCATATCTAATAAAATAATTTGCCAACTTTAAAATCTAATATAATTTTTCTTTAAGAATGCAAATATAAGTGCTGGAATTATTATAAATAAATATAAAAAATAAATAGAAAATAGCACTAACAGAACCACCACATTATTAAAAACCATAGAAACTAAAGGACCCACCCAACTAGATTTTTTTTGAAGATAAAATTCAATCCTTTTGTTAAATTGTACAATGTTGGACTAGGGGTTTTCATCCACTAACCAACTATAGAAATTAGGGGGTTTCTATCCTCCAATATCTCCTCATAGATGAGTAGGCTTTCCAATATATTTAAGGAAATAAATTAATAAAACAAGCATATCATATTTGATATTTGACTTAGATTAAGTATGAACTCGAGTTCTCACATTCCCTCCAAAATTCAACTTCAATTTTTTCCTTTTCCCTCCAAAATAACCTCGCTTAAATCCTTTAGTAAGTACTATAGACACCTAAAATCTAACCTTACCCAACCACACCCAATTTTACCATATATCCTAAACCATTAATTAAATAAATATCTATTTTTTAATTTAATTTTCCCATAATTTACCATCCTTATCATAATACTTTTATTAAATAAATAAATTTACTATTCATTTAATTATTATCCCTTCATCATGATCTCATTAATTAAATAAATACTTTATTTATTTAATTAATTACCCTTTATCTTCTATCCTTTTCCATCTAATCCTATCCCTTAATCTTGTTCACATGGATCATAATCTAAATTGTTCCTCATGTGATAAATGTCCCCTTCACATTTCTAACTAATTTTTTAGCTAGATTCATTGAACCTAGACACCTATCCAAAATTTAAACTATCTTTTCATCTTATTCACTCATTTCATTTAACCTCTTAATCCTAGCCATTTCCATAAAGATTTTTGTCCTTATCTCACTCCTAAACCTAGAACCCATCCATCACATGTGATACTTTTCATATGACTACCTCCTTGATCCAAACCCTAATCCTCCTTCAATATTAGCCTTTCATCATCAATCATTTCTAGCCCTTGATTTTCCTCTTCAAGAATCTATATCTAGAGGCTCTCATCCTCCATTTATTGCTAATGCAAGTATCTCCTAGAATCACTTATCAAGCTATCGTACTTACATGCTATCATTTTTATCATATCAAGCTTGTCAAGCTTATCATCATCAAATCATATCAAGGTTATGCTAGAAAATTGAACAATCCACATATAAACATCAAAGAGAAAATCATATGGAATAATGATGCACTCTATTTCTGCTCATCAAGGAGGGAAGAAAATATTCTAGGTGAATGTATTGTGCTTTGTATTTCTTTTTATCTTCATTTTTTCACCTTCAATTTTTTCTAACCATTTTCAAGTACCACTTTAAGAGATAAATAATGATTACATAACAAAAAATGGCTCTATAACTAGGGAATCCAATATAAAAACACTTAAGTGGTTCTTTAATAAAACACCCTTAAATAATATAATTCATTTCCCTATGTTATTTACTTAAGCCCACGAGAAACAAAAAAATGGGATTATAGAACATTCATGAATCTTATAGAAAAATAGGACATGATAGTCCTCCCTCTCTAAAATTTCTTTCCCTTGAGAAATTAAAATTTTGATGCTTCAAAATTTTGGCTCCTTCCCATGTTGCATCTTCAGTCAGAAATTCCTTCCATTACACCAAATAATTGGTAATGGTTTTTTTCCTCAAATTTATTTCTTGAATATCTATGATAGATTATTATATTAGAATGTGTCTTCCTTCATAATTGGAAGGTGACACATTTTTGGAAGGTGCAATGTGCTATCTCAATATGCTTTTGAGGCAAGAAACAAAAAAGGTATTATGAATTTTTCCATTCTTTGATAGGTACAACTCATAGGCTACTTCTACAACCTTTCTAATGGTTTTATAAGGGTCATATAATCTATGATTCAACTATTTTTCTCCTTTCTTATTTAATGAAGACTATCTATAGGTTTGTAGCCTCAAATAGATTGTCTCTAAATTCAAATACTATTTTAATACGTTACTAATTTTTATAGAGATTCTGCTAGTTCTAAACATGTTGAAGACAATCCATAAAAGATTTCAACATCTCTTGAATTTGATTGACCATATCTATTGCTTAAGGTAACCTATTTTCTATTATTGCAAGATCAACAAAGGTTAAATAATTATATCCATACAAAGATATTAAAGGTAACATAATTATGGACATATGGTTGGAGGTGTTATAGCAATGTTCTCCCAAATGTAACCATTTGAATCAAGTTGTTTGTTGTTAAGAAACATAATTTCTTAGGCACCCTTCAATCCCTTTGTTGACAATTTTAGTTTTTCCATCCATTTGGGGGTGGTACCTCAATCTAGGAATGATTTTTTTCTCATAAAATAAAATAACTATTGCCAAAAGTGACTTAAAAACCTATTATGCTTGTCACTAACAATATTCTTTCACAAACCATGTCATTTGAATACTTTAAAAATAAATTAGCTATTTGGGAATCCTTGAAATTAAATGATATAGCATGAAAATGTGCATTATTAGTAAGTCCATCCAATACAACAAAAAAATAATCTTTACCATTTACCTTGGATAACCTAGAGATAAATTCCACATATATACTTTCCCACTTTTTCTTAGGGATGGGTAAGGGGTGAAATAGAGCTATAGGATAGTATTATTCAACCTTCTTTTATCAGAAATATTAACATTCATAAACATTCTTGAAAATATCTCATTCCATTCATTTCCAAGAGAATATTTATCTAATATTTTTGTATGTTTCAAAATATCCTAGATGCCATGCCAATGGAATGTCATGATACATGGCTCTTAAAATATTATCCTTCATCTTTGATTTATAGAACAAATATATCCTTTCTTTATTTAGAATTTGACCACCCACCAATTTGAACCTATCATCCTGTATCATTTCGTTGAAAAGGATAGTAGCAAAATCATTATTGGAATATTAAAATATAATGCTTGTGACCCATTCAATAGAGATATAAAAAATAGAACTGGTATGTGCAGGATCATGATGGGCCAAAAAGTGGCGATATGATGGGTATGTGGCTAACGAATTTTTTTTACCTAGAATTGATGAAACGAAAAGGGTTTTTAGAAGAGATTCCAAACTTTCCACCAATATAAATTATGCTTTACTTTGAATTTAATAAATAATTATTATTCATTTTCTATTTGAATTACGACTAAAGTCCTGATTGATAGGCTGATTGAAAAACATCTATAGCTTTCAAACAGTATGACATTTTTTGAATTTGAAACATGCGTCACATTCTATGCTTCACATTATATAAGATTAAAAAAAGAAAAAATGAATTTCATGAATTTTTGACCAAGTTAAGGTGGTCAGACATACAAGTTTTTATATTTTTAAAAATTTGTAAAAAAAAAATTATAATTAATTATTTACTTGGAAAAAAATTACAAAAAAATATGCATCACATCGAGACATGAGTCCTCTACTTATATCTAAAATATTATAAAAAATGATTATCATTTTATTGTGGTTAGGGTGGTTAGACAGATACCTACTTATTCTTTCCCTGAAATTTAAGTACTACTGCATTGAAATTTCAAATTTTCATGAAATAGATTTTATTTATTTTTAAATAAACCTAGTAGTTTAGAAACTACGTTCAATTTTCTACATATTCCATTCTTACATATTTTTTAAATAATATAGATAACTTATTCAAATTTTTACGTCAATTTGCCTAACTCTATTTTTTCTGATTTTTTTGCCACTTAAGGGCTTGTTTTTTCCATGATGATCCTGCACATACCCGAACACGGAGGAGGAATTCAATATAATTCATCAATAACTATATTATTCTTACCCTTCACATATTCAATATTAAAATCACATGCCTTTAAATTGATTACCTATCTATATTTTTTTCATTTTAATCTTTTTGATTAAGAAATTAATTGAGACTATTATGATCTATCTTGACCACAAACTTCCCACACATTGTTTGAAATTAAATGCATGATTGACAAGAGCTTTTTAATTTAAAATATGGGATTATTCTATTGCATCAAAATGGTTCCAATGCTTTCTCCAAAGGAATCACATTCCAATACAAAAGGAAGTGAAAATCTTGGAACAAAAATCATTGAAAATGAACATATTACCTCTTTCAATTTATTAAAAGTCTACTTTGGTACATATATCCACTTAAATAATCCCTTACTTTTCAAACTTATGAGTGGTGATACAAGTTTGGTGATTCCTTTTATGTACCTTCAATAGGAGCTACACAGTCCCAAGAATCCTCTTAATAGTGACACATTCTTATGGGGTGACCAGTCTCAAATGGCTTGGATCTCCTATTGGTCCACTTGAACCCACTGCTTGTTGATGACATGGTCCATGTACAAAATATCCTTAAGCTTAAACACACATTTTGATTACTTGAAAATGAATGATTTCTACTCTAATATATGCTTAGGACCTCATCCAAGCAATTTAGTTACTCCTCACACGACTTACTACATATCAAAATATCATCAAATAAAACTAAGACAAACTTTATCAAATTATTTATAACATCTTATTTATGCATGATTTGAAGGTTCATTAGGCATTGGTCAAGCTGACGGGCATGTAATAAAATCTTAAAGTGTCCATAGTGACACTTGCAATAAATATTATTAACATATTCATCCCTCATCTAAACTTGATGATATCTTGAGAACAAATAAATTTTTGAGAAGTATAGAAATCCATGTATCTCACCTATTAGTTCATCCATATTAGAGATGGGATATCTATTATCGATTATTTTATTATTTAATGCTTGATAGTTTTCACACATAATGATGGTACTATTATTTTTCTTCACTAGTATTATTGAAGAGGTAAATAAACTAGAAATTGGCCTAATGCAACTCAAATAAATAGAAAGGTAGGTGGGTTACCAATATGGGATTGATGAACCACTTAGGGACCTATTCTTCTTCCATTTCAGTAATAAATTAGATCCACATAATGAAATTACTATCAACCCTTAGGTGAATCAAGTCAAAGTGTGAATCTATAGATTTACTTTTTTTTGCAAGGACGAGGGTCCTAGTCAAACAACACTTTGGGGAGAAAAACTAAAATAGTAAGATAACTCCAAAATGCAATCTACAACTTGGAATGGCTAGATGAAACTCAAAATAAGTAGAACCAAAAATTAGATCACATATCAGAGAGAGGTAAGATTATGTGTACCAATCACCAAAAGTTAATTGCTGAAGATGATCTGGGATTCATTCACCTAGGGGTGAATGGGTCCTGAGTTATGGTTTATCTAAAACTTTCGAGAGCCTCTGATATAGATCTGAATCATTTAATTTTCCCAAGTTTCAGGTTTGGAAAGTTGAAAATAAATTTTTCAATTGAGTTTCCATGAGATGAAATTTTTTGTGACAACTTTGACAAGTTCTCCAATTTTTCTCTTCAAGAGATCTTCAAGATTTCTTCCACTTAAATTTGCAAACACAAATCAAGAGGGAAAAATGTTTTGTTTTTGGTGAATGGGGGGTTGCCTTGGTCAAACCCTATTTTGGTGATCAAACCTTGAAATGAAATGAAATATAATGAAAGGAATGATGAATGAACAACTCAATGTCACAACTCACCAAACCCTTGAATGAACCTTAGAATGTAAATTTGCAACTTGCATGAAATTGATTCAATGGATGTGGACCTTGAACCTTGGACCTTGACTTGAAATAATGCTTTGAATGCTTGAATGGACCATGAACTCTAAATCATCATATTAGCTCCAAAAACATGCATGATGCAAGAAGACTTTGATATGACAATTAGATATTGTTTGCTGCAATATAACTCTAATAAATTTTCTCTTGAATTCCTTGAATTGCTCTTAAAATTCTCTCAAAATTCTCTATATTGCTTGAAAAATATTAGATGAAACATAGTGAAATGACCTTATATTTATAGATATGTATCCTTAATTTCCACTATGCAAAAAACAATGCACACTCATGTTGAGCTAATGGAACCTTAGGGTGTCCACAAGGTGAGCCCCGCAGAAAGTGGCTTAGTAAGAAAGTCATACAAGTTCTACAGGCTCTCACTATACTAACCATACCAAAGCTATCCCTGTAATAAATTCAATAGGGTGCCACAAAACAAAATGAAAACTATAACTTTGGGCTTCACAAGGTTAACAAGTTGTATTATGCTAAACACTTATGAACAAAATGCAAATAAATGTTTGTTCAAACCTAGATTTTTCTTAGTTCATATAAGGTCTCTTCTTAGGGAACATCATGACTAATTTCTACAAGAGAGGACAAGTCAAAGAAATATCATGCTCTTAGAGGACATCAAAACCAATGACACCACCAAGAAAAATGATGAATCACAAGAAGAAAGAAAATGAAAAAATGAAACATGAGGAATATCAAGAAATAATTCCAATGTATGCCCCCACTTTAAAGAAATTGCTACCACCATTGCTGTGAGAAATTTACTTTAAAGTAGCTAATAATAAATGCTAATAAATAAATAGGATGTATGAGAGATTATTTGGTAATACCTAGATGCCAAGTCATATGTTCTTGAATGAAGCTACATCATGAAAAAGAGAGAGGGAGGGGTTTCCCCTAAAATGAAATCCCAAAACATAAGGGATCCTTGAATTCAGTGTCAATATATCTTTGCTAGAATGTGATTATAGAGCTCAGAAACATCATCATTCCCCAAATACTCACAAAATAGGAAGAATGACACATAAAGAGTGAAAACAAAGAAAAATATTTTGGGTCAACATGGAAGACCTAAATGTCTCAATGCCTTGCATCATCCCCAAAAGGAAAACAAAAGACAAATAAAAGGTAAATGTTTATAACATATAGAAGAATGCAGGTACAAATAGAGGAATGCACATGAAGAGAGATACACCAAAAAAAATAGTACAATGGATCACATTACACACATGCAATCACACAAAGAACATGAAAAATAAAAATAAAACAAGACTTGTAAGGCACATATGAGTCAACCTACAATAGGTTGTCCACATCCCAATCTTGATCAGTATATGTGGAAGGTGGATAAATAGATAAAGGGGCAACATCAAGTGAAAAACTAGGACAAGCACCAAGTTCAACACTCTTATTAGGAGGATCATCATTTAAGGTCACAGAAGATGAAAAAAATGAATTCAACTCATTATGCACATGTTCGTAAATCTTTGCAATTTCATTATCATCATCCAGGTTAATCACAATAGGAGGTCTAATGACAACATCCATAGAAGATTGTTGTTGTTGCAGCAAGGGTGGAGAGGCATCATGCATTGCTTGAGACAAGTTTGGATTTTTATTTTCTATGTTGTTCTTTTCTTCTTTTACTTGTAACAAAAAAGCAATAACACGATGTCTATGCATATGCTCTCTAGCACTTCAGTTTCATTTCATTCGGTTTTCAAGTTGTGATTGTGTAGGAGCAATTTTGTCAACCATAGTTTACTTTTCTTTCCTTAAGGGAGGAATTGAAGGAACCATGGGAGGTTGTTCAACCAATTTCTCTTTAACTTTAGGAGGCATAACAAGATTTTTTTGATTGTCTTGCTGTCTCCTTTATGAAATAGGGGGAGGATTTTTCAAAGGCTGATAGTGGTTACTTGGAAGAGCTTTTGGTTCAATAATGGTCTCATCAAGGATAGGGGGATTAATCATGGGTGGAGGCATATTACTAAGGGATAATTCTAGTATGCACTTTTCCATAAAATTTTGGTAGGATTTGAAAAAGAAGTATTCATGGGGTCTAATAAGTTCAATAGGCTTGATTCAAAAGAAATCCAATGAAAAGTTCCCACGAGAAGACACAGGATTAAAGCCACTATGATGCATAGTAAAGATCTCATTACCAAATGGAAAATTTAAAAATTTATGCACAACTGACGAGACGACATTCATGGAGTGAAGCCATGGATAGACTAACTTCACACAAAATTGGTCTGATGATGGGATGATGGTGAATGAGACATTTAATTCTTTTGGTCCAACCTTTAAAGGGATATTTATCGAACCAATCATAGGGAAAGAAAAACCATTATGTGTTTTGATCGATTCTTTTTGTCTTTCATATGTATCTTGATAAAGCTCATGCATAAATAAGAATTATTCAATGATCACATTCTCTACACATATGGGATCAATTAATATCCCATTATTAGGATTGTCATTGATTCTTCTAGCTATGTAAAGAGGACCATCGGGTGCATGTTTAAGTATGTCTTGTTGTGAGAAAGCAATGCCAAGAGGCATCTTAGTTAGGCCCTTATGAGGTTTAGCGTCAATAAATCCAACCAAACCATCCATAAGGTTGTTCTCATTGTCTTTCATGTTTTCATCATTTGTGTCCACATTCATCACATCATTCTTTGTTTCACTAGCTTTGAAAAAGGAGATATTATGATTAGGCATAGGATTGGTAAAGATTTTCAAATTTTGGTTAGGAGGGGCTATAGACTTATTACCTTGAGCATAAACACCTCCATATTTGAATCAATGATATAATTACAATGTTCTGTATCATGCCCATTTTGTCATATGATGGTCTATAGTTTGAAGGTAAAGGATTAGTAGGATCAGGAGCAAATTCTTTTCTAAGAGTTGCAACATGATATTATGAAGGGTACCAGGTAGAGGTGTAAATTATCTATTTCTATTCAAAGTCATACAATTTTTTTTCTTTATAGAAGCCACTTGGGTGTTAAATTTTGAGTTGATTGAGGGGGATTAAGTTGTAGAAAGACATTATTTTGTTTCTTTAAAGGTTTATAATTGGTTTGAGGTGTGGATTCATACTTTTAGGATGGTTAGAGGGAGTTTTCACTTCATGACTACTAACCAAATTTTGATAATCATGAAGGGATGTACACAACTGTGTGAAGGAGGGAAACCTCAACATATCTAGCTTAGTTTGGATTTTATCTTATAAATTGGAAATAAACATTCTTTGAAGGTCAACATCGGGGTAAAAGCACAAAGTTGTGTCACACTTTATAAAGGAAACGCCAATGCTGATCCAATTTTTAAACTTGAATCACTAAAAGTGGCATATATGTTTTGAATTTTGAAATGATGTAAACTAGTAAAATATGTATATTTTAGTATATTTTATGTTTGTATTTTTTTTTAAATATAAAAAATTATTTTAAACTAGTTTTTAATAAATTAAAACTATAATTTAGTTGTTGATAAAATGCTGAAAAATGAAGTTGCATGGGACGTCAAACTTTTTATAGTAAATTTTTTTTTTTTTTTCTTCCAATTTTTTTTTGTGTATTTATAAATTGAAATTTTAGTGCATGGATATATTTTTTTCCAATTTTGATAAATATATATTTTTAAATAAATATTAAAATGTGCGTGAATAAAAAAATAACTATTTTCCTCGGACGTCAACTTTCATATTAAATATTTATCTAAAATGGAAACAAAACTATACCATCTTAAAATAGATTCTTTTATCTAGTGCATCATATTTTTTTCAATTTTTTTTAATAAGTTTTAGTATTTTTCCTTGGCATAGTAATCAACCTTATATTTTGTGCTGAAAACCTACTTTTAGTAAAAATAAAATATAAAATATAAAAAATAATTAAAGTATTAAAATAAATATATTTTTGAAAACTACACTTATGGATCTACAAAAGGGTATTTTATATATTTTTTAAAATGTTGTTTACATTAGCAAGAGTTATTGAAACTTCAAGATTTTCAAATAATTTTTTTTTTTGGTAAATTGGACTCAAAGTGATGCTCCATACATTTTTAGCCAACAATTTTAGTTGGAAAAGTTGTGGAAGCATCTAACTTAGCTAGAATGAATCTTACTAGATCATATGTTTGACCAAAATTGATTTTTAGTTAGAAATACTTAAATTTTGTGTTGATAAGTTGGCTGAAAGTGTGACATAGCTTTATGCTTTTACCCATCAGGAATCTTAATATTTATTTGTGAATAAATTATTTGGTATCGTGCTATAAAATAGTGACCTTTTCACCATCCTTTTGTTTACATATCATCAAATTAGCTAAGGTCTTCTTAAGACCCATGTGAATTTGGAAGTGGTTGTAAAAGGCATCAATAAGCTCATTGAATGAACTAATTGTTCATTATTTGGTAAGGAACAAAGCCACTCTAAGGAAGCGTCTTTTAAGGATTGATGGAATAGCTTAGCCAAGAGTTTATCTTCAAAAATGAAATCACTACATAGGGCTATGTAAGTGGAAACATGGCTAATAGGATCTCCTTTCCTACCATATTTCTCAAACCTAGGAACCTCTATACCCTGTGGCATTTGTGTTCTCAATATCTCCAAGGATAACAAATTGGTTTTTATGTATTGTGAAGGTTGTCCATTGTTGTTTTGGTTTAAGGTGGAAATTTTTTGTTGGAGGGATGACATATTTTTCAAAAGTGTGTTAAGGATTGTATCATTGTTGGTATTGTGAGATGGAGGTGAATAAGGTGGAGTGGTGTATGCATGCATAGGGCAAGTGAATTGTAGATTTGTGAGGGGGGATGGTTGAGGAGATATAAGATTTGAATTCACAAAGGTAAAAGGATTCCTAGTGGGAATACCTAAGGAAGTGTTGACATTGCTAGTAGGTTGGATGGTTGTAGTAACATGAGTACTAGTGTATGTAGGAATAGAGGTAAGGGTTGTGGAAGGGGAATTGAATTTCCACCTTGGATTTGAGTATACCCCAAAGCTTGAGCACAACTAGTCATGGTAGGGATGTTCTTATCGACAATATGAGCTAGACTTCGCACAATATCTATTCCATGTTCATTTTCAAGCATTTTCCTCACAGTATCTAAAGAAGGAACAAAAATACTAGCAATGTTTTTAGAAGTCACAAAGTTTTGAAATTTTTCTATTTCTTCATCTATCCTTCTTATGTTCTCTTGTGGGACACTAGCATCCATTTTTTCAACATCATGCACATTAGTTGTGGGTAGGGAAGTCATCGGAAATGGGGTGTGAAGACTATGATCCATATAGGCTTAATTAATATTAGCATTATTAGTGAAAGAGTTGGAGAACTCAATATCCATAGTGAATGGTGTATCACGAGATAACATGAGTCTCAAACTACATCTTACAATAGTATTGCTAGTAGGACACCAAGTTGTGAAGCTCATACAAGTTTCACAAACTCAATGCACACCCAAAATGGATAAAAAGTGAAATGCAATGCAATAACCTAAAATGTAAAGTGCAATGCAAATATGTAAATACAATTTTCAGATTCTAAACAAGATAACTTTTTGATTATGCTATGCAAAAAAATAAAAATGATGTCTTGTAAATGCAATTTTGAATTCACACAATGCACTAAATTTATCAAATGAAGCTTAATATGATCAATTTTAAGTAACATAAATTCAACAAACTGAAATAGATATATGAAAACAACAAAACAAAATACAGAAACAAATGTTTTAATGCCCATAAATTCAAGAAATAACCTTGATCAAGGACTCATTTTCCCTTGGGAAAATGGGTCCTAGCTTAGGGTTTTTAAAAATGTTTTTACATATTTCTAAGCTCATTCTTGTGGCTTCCAGATTCTGATTTAAAACAGTGAGTTATAGTTTGAATTTTCTATGAAATTAAGGTTGACTGCAAATGCAAATTATGACAAAATGAAAAACTAGGAGACCTAATTTGATATGAAAATTTGATTCAATTTTCAAATGCAAATGAATGATGATGCAATGCTATAAAAATGATTTGCATAGAAATGACTATCAACCCTTAGGTGAATCAAGTCAAAGTGTGAATCTATAGATTTCCTTTTTTTGCAAGGATGAGGATCCTGGTCAAACAACACTTTGGGGAGAAAAACTAAAAAATAGTAAGCTAACTCCAAAATGCAATCTAAAACTTGGAATGGCTAGATGAAACTCAAAATAAGAAAAACAAAAAATCAGATTACAAATTAGAGAGAGGTAAGATGATGTGTACCAGTCACCAAAAGTTAGTTATTGAAGCTGATCTAGGACTCATTCACCCAGGGGAAAATGGGCCCTAAGTTAGGGGTTTTATGTAACTTTTAGGAGATCCTTCAATTTTCCTAGGTTTTAGGCTTGGAAAGCTGGAAATAAATTCTGTAGGTGAGTTTCCATGAGATGAAAAATTTTGCAACAACTTTTGTAACTTTGACAAGTTCTCCAATTTTTCTCTTTAGGAGATCTTCAAGATTTCTTCCACCTAAATTTGCAAACACAAATCAAGAGGGAATTTTTTGTTTTGTTTTTGGTGAATGTGGGTTTACCTTGGTCTGGTAATCAAAACTTGAAATGAAATAAAATAGCATGAAAGGAATGATGAATGAACAACTCAATGCCACAAATCACCAAACCCTTGAATAAACCTTGAAATGTAAATCTACAACTTACATGAAGTGGCTTCAATGGATGTGGATCTTGAATGTTGGATCTGTTGGAACGAGACATTGCACAAGTCATTAAGTGTTGTCATTGATGGAAAACCTAGTCTGTAATCCTATCTGCACTTTAGTATTTGCTCGTACCAGAAGTTAGATTGAAGAAATGGGTAACTGTCAAAGCTAAAATAGGGCATCCAATAGAATTGTGTACATCGATTCCTATGCAATTTCCTGTTATCATTTTGAGTTGTGGATCTTAGGGAAGGTTGTTTGATGTATGAAATTTATTATCTTTGAATCATAGAGCCTCATATTGATTGGTGTGCAAGTTAGAAGATCCGACTTATCAATTTTTAGTCTAATAGTGCAAAAAGGCCGACTCGATGATTGTAGCATGTTGTGGATCTTCGAGGAATAATTTTTGGAGGTGTTTCATGTTCGAAGATGTTGTTTTGCGTCCTCACTTTTTTAAGGTCAACTTTGATTAGTTCGCATTGATAATTGTTTATGGATTGAGCCGACAGTTTGTACATGTTTTATATTTTGTTAAGGATGACACGTATTTGATATAATCTCTAGTTGCAGATATATATAATCGATCTTCTATCATTTTGTGGTGTGTTGCAAAAGTCAAAATGATTATAGATCAATTGTGTCTAGTTTCACTTGCATAGAACAAAGATTGGTGATCCGAATTTAAGCATACAAAGTTTCAAGAGTAGAATCAGATAGAGTGTGAAGAATGTGATTAATGTGGTTAATCAGAACTATACTCAGGAATTATCAGATGCTATCTCATAGTTCATCCACTCCAGTTGTCTATCTAGTCGAGATATATATAATCGATCTTCTATCATTTTGTGGTGTGTTGCAAAAGTCAAAATGATTATAGATCAATTGTGTCTAGTTTCACTTGCATAGAACAAAGATTGGTGATCCGAATTTAAGCATACAAAGTTTCAAGAGTAGAATCAGATAGAGTGTGAAGAATGTGATTAATGTGGTTAATCAGAACTATACTCAGGAATTATCAGATGCTATCTCATAGTTCATCCACTCCAGTTGTCTATCTGTGATTCTTCTTTTGGGCTGTAAGCCTTTTTGTATTTGAGTAGTGAGCTCTAGGAAGTGTGCCTGAATGCATGTGCATTCCCCATTTGTAAACACTTATTTTAAGTATACTCATATTGTGGATTAATCTCGACCGTGGTTTTTCCTCTAATAGGGTTTCCACATAAAAATACTCGTGTTATGGTGTTGTACTTGATTGCTTTGTGTTCTTGCATCTTTCTTTTGGTTCAATGCTATAAGTGGTTTAAAGATCAGGTTAATAAAGTTAAATTTTGCAGAACACTGATTCACCCCCCTCTCAATGTTCCTTGATTCCAAGAATTGGTAAGTGAGCCTAGTTCCTTGGAAGAAGTTTAATAGCTTGAGGAAGATCCAGGAAAGTGATTCAATGGATTTTGGTAGTCTTCAACAACAAATTTTGGTGGCACTAGATGATCTTGATCAGTCCAAATCTGAAGTCTAGGGATTGCAAGCAAGCCTCATGAATGCTGAGAAATTCATTCAATCATTGAAAGACAAAATCAATAAGTCCAGAGAAAAGAGAAAGGAATTTTGTGACCAGATCAAGCAGAAAGAGAGTAAAAGCATGGAAGATGAACAACTAAGTCAAGCCTTGAAGGAAAAGACAAAAGAATGTGAAAATATCACCAGAGATAATGTTGTCCTAAAGCATGATATGGAATCTATTGTGATGAGGATGACCAAGGAGATTGAAGACAAAAAGAAGAATGAAGAGAATCTTACTCAGTCCTTGAAAGAAAAATATGAAGAATGCAACAAAATTAATGATGGATTCAATCAGTTGGAGCTTGAATTGCAACAATCTAGAAACAATGAAGAAGAGCTTGAAAGACAGATTGTTACTCTTAGGGATGAACTTGCTACTACAAATGAATACAAGGAGAAGTTCAAGACTAGCTCAACTAAGCTTGATGAACTGATTCAAAGTCAGAAGATCGGAAATGACAAGCAAGGTCTTGTATATGAGAAAGGAGAAAGCTTCGGATTTGGTCAAAGGAAATTCAAGCAAGGAAATAAAATGAACAAAGCTAGAAGGTATCTGATAAGACAACCCAATGCTCAAAATTTCAATGGATACTATTTTTTTTGCAATAAATTTGGCCATATGGCTGCTCAATGTAGAAGCATAATGAATTCAAGTGGTCCATCATTCTCAGGTCAGTGTTACAATTGCAACAAGTATGGTCATAAGTTAATTGAATGCAAAAATATGTCAAACAAATTTTTCAATAGAGATGTTAGATGTTATGCCTGCAATAGATTTGGTCATATTGCTAACCAGTGCAAATCAAGAGAAAATCAATGGAATAACTGGTTTGGACAAAGAAATGTTGTGTGCTATAATTGCAACAAATCCGGTCACATTGCAAGATTCTATAGAAGCAAGAAGGGTCCGATAAACAAAAGGAAAAATGTGTAGAAGGATGATAAGGGAAAAGTTACTACAAATGAGATCAAGAATCAAATGAAGAAGACATGGGTGAAGAAGAGTGTTTCAGATGCAGGAAATGGTTTAGCACCAGAATCTGGTATTGGAAATTCCTTCTGGAATTAGTTTAAGGCCTCTGACCTAGGGGGAGTTCTCAAGAAAATCTTTTAACCCCCTGTCGGTAGTTGGTACTGGGATGTGGAAAATTGCAACAGTTGCATTGGTGATCTACAGATGTTTTGGGATCTCTCGTGGAGGAAATCTATGTAAAATTGAAGGTCCGTAGAAGAATTTTCTTTCACAAACTATGAAAATAGGGTATCTGGAAGACCTAGGGAAAAATAATTTATTGCATTAAAAAGTTAGGTGTGTGAATGATAAAAGGTTGCTTTTATTCCTCATTTGTCACATTGCATTTCGAGAAGAAGAAGTTTGCAGAGCTTTGCAAGTGAATTTGAAAAGATACAAGTCTGAAGGATATTCAACGATCAAACCCTAATCTGATGAAAGGTATTTATTTGCAAAACTTGTGAACTTGAAATTTCTAAAAATGGCCGCTCCATTGGTTGTTGATATTAATGATAGACCCTGTCCAAAATTCAAATGGCACCCATTCAAATCTATTGAGACAGAACCATTAGGTGCATTTTCTTCCATTACGTATGGTGTTTTGCATATTGAAGATATTAGGGAATATGTTCATGCAAATGTTGAGGAGTTAGGAAGCTCATAGTTGTTAAATTTGTTCACAAATCACATTTTGGGAGAAGATCTCTGTGTAAGGCCTGAATTCAAGACTTTGGAGGAGAAGAAGCTCACTCAAATTGTGAAATTTCCCGTGTTTGACGAAAATGAATGGGTTTGGTACATACTAAGTCGAGTGCATGCTGAGTTCATGTGGTTAAGTCAGCCCTTCAAGATCACAAAGGAAGATATAAGCATTGTTACTGGTCTGAATTCATCCGGTGGGTTGCCAACATTGAAATTTGTGAAGAACCAAATAGTCAGTGAGGCAACCGGTTCAGTTTTTGACAAGAGAGCCATGACAATTAATGACATCATTGAAGTGGATATAAGATTTTCCTCTATGGTTATCGGATATAAAATCTATCACTCTAGCCGTGATAACTCTATATTCGGTACTGCAATCTATGCAGCTTATCAAATGGTCAAGGAAAATGCAGAATATGACCTATGTGAGTTACTCTGGGGCCAGCTAATTGAAAATCTTGGAAAAATCAAGAAGGATAAGAAGAACTCCTTCAAGTATGGCAATCTTGTTAGAGTAAAAGGTTTATTACTTAATTATTTTAATTAAGTTACCTTTTATATTTTCTCTTAAGATTAACTTAGTTTTCATTTTGTAGCTATTTTAATTATTAAATGCTCCCTTTTAGGTTACACTTTAGGGTTTCTTGATCTCCTTCATAAGGATTGATCTCATTGTATTACTTTACTTTTTCTCTGATTAATGCATCTTTAGCTTTCAAAGCACCCTTTTCCTTTTTGTCTCCATCTCTTCATTTCTGTGACAGGTTATTTGCATGCAGGTGATCTTTGGGTTCTCGTGAAGTTGGCTTTCTCAACTTCTACTTGGTATTAGAGCTCCAGACCTACTACTTCGTATTCATATTTTTGAAGGATTTTTGGAGCTTCCAGGGTTTGGGGTTTTCCTTTTTGATCCAGGGCATACCTCTTTCATTTGGTGTAGTTTGAGCCCAAACCAACCTCATGGTTGCACTCAGGAGGCCGTTTCCTAGTTTTTTGACATAAACCTTGCCCAGTTTCGGTGTAGTTGGCTTGGGAGGCAAATTTTTTTTGCCTCAGGGCCATACAGACCTAGGGCACAATTTTTTATGTGAAAATTAAAAAAAAAAAAACTGCACATACAAACTGCACTCACAGTTCAAAAGGTGGAACCGCCAAGCAGCCACCACTACACTGCCTGGCGGCCACCCCTAGCGGCGAGCTCAGGAGGAGTCACCCCATCGCCGCCTGACTTAGCCCCTGAGGGCTTAAGAATTGGCCGCTAGGTCCTGTGGGAAACCACGCCCCAAATCAGCCTCACTGATCACCTCTAGCCCCAGTGCCGGTCATGTGGGTGACCGAGGGTTCCACCCCAACACCCAAGCCACCAGCCCCTGGTCTTGCATGCGACCAGGTGCCCGTTGAAGGGTTTTTGGCCATTTTGGAGGTGTTTCACGAAATCGGGTATAAAATGGGCATATGATCTCCCTTTTTCAAAAATGAGATATCACCAGAAAGTTGTTTCGAAGCCAGATCAAGTGGTGCAGGTCTTATTTTCTATTTTTTGTTTTGATGCTTTTTTTTTAGTCAGAGTCAGAAGATGGTTTTTTCACTCCAGGGAGTGTAACTTTTTCGTCCAGACTCTATTTTTCAAAAACAAATAGGCCTTGGAAAGGTGTTCGAGTGATCTCTTCAGATCTGCAATTTATTTCAAAATAAAATTTACCAGGTACACAGAATATTGTCTGAAGCATATTTTTCTTTTTCTCGCTTTGCATCTTTCAAAATTGTACTGGGGTTTGGATTCTTGTGTTATGGGGGGTGTTTTTTTTCTTGCTTTATGTAATTTACATAAGAAAACTAGAAACCTCTTTCACAAAACAAAATTCAAAACTCATTCATTATGGCCGACTCTTCTTCTATTGAGCGCCTTTCCCCACACAATTATCACACTTGGAAGGCACAAATGACCAGACTTCTCATGTCAAAAGGGTTATGGTCATGTTTAGATGATGTTCAACCTCAGTTGACATGACCATTTGAGGTTTTTCAGCACAGGAACAAAATGGATGAGGCCATGGGTTTGCTATCCTTGCATGTTTCAGATAGTCTTCTATTCCATCTAGAGGGTTGTACAACTCCTCGGGCTATGTGGTTGAAGTTTCAAACTCTATTTGGCACCATTAATCAATTTCAAGTTCTTCAGATTGAGGCCAAATTGACTTCCTTAGTACCTGATTCATACCCTACCATTGAGGATTTTTTGATGAAGTTCAAATCACTGAGGTCATTGTTATAGGGTTGTGGTAAGAACAAAATAGATGAAGAGTGCATTTACTTGATTCTTTCTAAGCTTTGAGGTCCTTTTCAGATATTCTCTTTGACATTTTATTCCACCATGGATGCTTTGGGCCAACACTTTACCATGCCTAATTTTGAGGTGTTATGTGATCGGTTGACATGAGAGCAGGCCAAGATATCCCAGTTGGATGCTCTCTCAGGATCTAAGAACCAAGTACTAGTAGCTCAGACATCTAAGGGGAAGAAGAAGCAGAAACACAAGTTGAAGAAAGGTTCAACTGGTAGTGAGAATTCATCTAAGCCACCTCCAAAGTCTGATTCAAAACCACAATCCAATCCTAAACAGGGAAAATATTCTAAGTCTGGTAAGTCTTCCTCCAAGACTAAGGAGAAATCAGGTGATCCTTGTAGTTTCTGTGGCAAGGAAGGACATCTAGTTTCCAGGAGTTGGAAATGATTAGAGGCTTTAGAGGAAGCCATACATCAACATCATATCACCTCACCTTAGGCTCCTTCTCCACCCATGAGGAAAGGTCATGCTCTTTCTGCACGAGCCTTATCTTCAAGATCCACATGTATTATTGATTTTGTTGCTTTGCACCATATGACACACTCATAGGAGATTGTCACTGCACTTTTCCATAGTGATACTTCACAGATTGCAGTTGGTGACTTAGCATAACTTTTAGTTAAGGGTTCAAGTACTGTTTCATTGGATGGTGGTTGTCTTCAGGATGTGCTTCTAGTTCCTGATATTTTGACTAACCTTCTTTTAGTTTATCAGATTTTCCATTCTGGCATTGGTAAGATAGTTGAGTTCTCACCACATGATGTGGTTGTTTGAGACCTTCATGATCCTGATTTGGTTGTTGCTACTGGGAGTGTTGATTTTGAGTCTCACTTATACCAGTTTGATGGCTTTGAGAGTTCAAATAGTTCATGTTTCTCTCTTATAGCACATGCAGACACAGTGAGCAGGCTTTGGCATGAGCATTTTGGCCATGTCAATTATAGATATCTACAACAAATGAGTACTTAGGTACTAGTGATTGGGCTTCCTTAGATTTCCTGTACTGATGGTGTATGTCGGGGTTGTGTCCTTGGAAAACATCACTGAGATTATTTTCCTATGGGTAGAGCCACACGTGCTAAGGCATCCTTGGAGTTGGTACATAGTGATCTCATGTCCTTTCCAACTCCTTCTTTTTGAGGGGCCCAATATGTGCTCACTTTTATTGATGAATTCTCTAGATGTACATGGGTGTACTTTCTTAAGTACAAGTTTGATGTCTTTGATTCATTTAGGATCTTTAAGACATTTGTGGAGAAGCAATCTGGACTTTCTATCAGGAGGATACGCACAGATAATGGGGGGAGTATGTTAGTCAGGCTTTTAGGGATTTTTGCATTGAGCATGGTTTGCAACATCAGTTTATAATACCTTACACCCCTCAGTAGAATGGTGTTGCTGAGAGAAAGAACAAAACCTTAGGGGAAATGGAAAATTGTATGATACAGTCTCGAGCTATGAGTTCTTCATTTTGGGATGAGGCATTCAATTATGCCAATTATATTCAGAATCAAATGACTCATAAGGCATTGTGACATATGACTCCTGAGGAGGCTTGGACTCATGTCAAGCCTGATGTTTCTACATTCTAATTTTTTGGTAGTGAGGCTTGGGCATTTATTCCCGATGCTCAGTGAAAAGCCATGGAGAGGAAGAGTCGACCACTCATATTTGTTGGCTATTGTGAGGATGTGAAGGCATACAAGTTGTTTGATCATGATTCCAGAGAGGTCTTGTTTCAGCGTAATTTCCAATTTGATGAGCATTTTCCTCTGATGGATTCTCAATCACCAACTTGTCCCTCACTGCCTACTCCTCCCTCTTCATCTCTTGAGGATTACTTATCTCTTGAGGATGATGCTGTAGACACGCAAAATGTACAAGTTGACATTGCACATCTAACTCTGATCTACTAACATTGTTTCTTCCTAAATCATCTCTCGGTCTAACTATTTAATCAAATTCCCTTGTTTGATTAAATTCATCAATATTCATCTCTTAATTAAATAAATTATTTTTTTCTAATTAAGTCACTTTCCCTTGTTAATTAAATCAATTCATCTGATCTAATTATCCCTATTTTAATTAAATAATTAATTTTATTTAATTAAATCCCTAAAGTCTATCTATTAAATTGAATAAATTAAAATCTTATTTAATCTTACTTCAATCTCTTTAATTAAATAATCAAAACATGTTTATTTAATTAAACTCATTAAATCATTTCCTCTCTTGTTTGATTTAAATTAATCCAAAAATCTAAGTCAAAATAAGTCAACTCACCTAATCATCATTAAACTAACATAATCATCATTTATTTAATCTAACCATGATTAAATACTAATCTCACCCACTTGCATTCTCTAGATATCTCCACTTGCACAAATAAATCAATTTATTGATTTATTAAATCTTCATTTTCCCTCAACAAAGCATCTTTTGGAGGAATATTCTTCTATTTCAAATTCAAAATTTGAATGACATGTCCTTCCAACATGTCATTTACTCTCTCTTACAAGTCCTTCCAACAAGGCATTTACTTCTTCTTACATGTCCTTGCCTTGAGCCAAGTGGCATTCAATGCAATTTTCTTTCCCCCTCTTACATGTCTTTTCTCAAAATTCAAATTCAAAAATGCATTTATTGGCACATTTGTCAAAACTTGCTCATTCCTCATCTAATCACATTTGGACAAGTGGCATTTTTCCATTGGCCAAATCTTTGTCCCACATTGCTCTATTTTGGCTTTGTTTCCATTTCAACATTCTATAAATAGAATGCTTCACCATGCATTTGATCATCCACATCTCAAGCAAAGTTACCATGCTAAAATACTTAGCAATTCTCATCCATCTCATTGAATCATAGCTAGGTTTTTTGCAGATTTTAGCTTGGAGCATACATTTAAAGTCTTCATCAAGTGGATCACTCTCTTCTCATTCTTCTTCATTCATTCATCATCAAGCTTGTAAAAGGAGTTGGGAAAGGGCCAATTTCCACATCAAATTGGCACCAACTCCCTCAAGAGATCAAGAGTTTGCTTGCATTAGATAGGATTTAATTGTTTCATTTGTGTTCTTCATTTTCATTTCTTATCTTTTGCAAATTTCAAATGGATTTCTTGAGGAATCATTTGTTTCTAACCTTGTGTTTGATCTAATTGTTTGCATGTTTATTGTGTTTGTGCAAGGTCTAGATTCAAATGGTTCACATATTGGCACTAGAAGGAGGGCATATACCTCAAATCTAACACGTTTTTTTATAAAATTTCGCTGTTTTTTGACAGCACTATTCATTAATCCGCATATGATCACTATTTTAGTGTTTTTAGAGTCAATTTTAAAATGACCATATCTTGGTCATACGTAGGTCTTTTTTGATGCTTTTTTTTTTAAAAATAGGGTAGAATTTTACAAGTTATCTAATGGTGTAGGTGTTTCTTAACTATAAATTAGTTAAAATTTTCAAATTTTTATTTAAAGTAAAAACACATGATAACTATGCTAAGTTTTAGGGTGTTTTGGTAAATGGTTTGTCTAACCCCTATATCCTTTTGTTTCTTTTGATCTCATCTAACATTTTGATCACTTTTGCAGGTTGGAAATCGAAATCAAAAGAAAGAGGAGCATGGGGATGATATTTTATCTAATCAAAGTGTTTTTTAACACTTAAGTGTTTGTTTAACACTTCTTCAAAGAATTTGTCATCCTTCTCCTTCTTAGGACACTAGTTTTCAATTGGGATTAAAAAGAACCTTTTTCATTTCTTGCAAAGGCTAAAATAAACTTTAGGATCACAACTTACTAGATTTGGTTTATTGGATTAACAATTGAACAAGGCAATTTCTCACACTTCATTTGGTGCTTTAAAACGAAATCATCATTGCTTTGAGGGTTTAAAAAGAACAAGTGTAGTTTTATTTGTTTGTGAAGGCTTACTTAGACTAAAGCCATTAGAAAAGGACGAATGCACTTCTCTCACACTTTATAGCGATCTTGAGAATCAAAAGGTCTTTTCCATGACTTTGGGTTGAGATAAAGCAATCACCTCCACACTTCGATTTGGGCTTAAAATTGAACAAACTATTGTGCGAGTGTGAGTGGGGGCTTTGTTGCGTATATTCTCTCTCCTTGTTGCCTACAAGGATTGATCAAGTTACGAATATTGTTCTTTATTCGCTTTTGTTTATCCTAGAGGGCCTGCCTTGGGGAAAAAGTACTCACCCAAGGGAACGACTCAACCGGTAACACTCTAAAGCCAAGAGTATTTCCAGCCAGGATATAAATGTGGGTATTGGTTAAACGCCATTATCACGCGGTTGGCTCTGACAAGATGGATCCGAAAGGGGACTCTTGCCGAATGGGTCAATCTCCACGAATGGAAAGTCCTTACTAGAACCCATGTGCTAGAATTTTCCAAAATCCTTAATCTATTTGTTGGTGCAAGAACGGTCGTTCTGAAGCCACCCCACACTCTTACGGTCTTCTAGTAGAGATGGAAAACATGCCATGGGAGTTTCATGGGTGTTGATGCTTGGTTGCCCGATTGATGATAATGAGCCATGGAGGGGAGCCAGTGGGGTCAAGCATCTAACCATCCACTAGAGATAAGCGTAGCTGGACTTGTCCAAGTGGGAATCCAACAAATATTGTCTTACACATCCATAGGGCTTGTACTTGTTCTTCATTTGAAAACACAGTGTTGTATTCGAAAACATTTTGCAAACAAACATTCAACATGATTCTCAAAATTTCAAACCCTTTTGAAGACAAATATCATTGACTCAATCCATATGTTACTGCTTTCCCTGGGGATTCACATCCTTAGAGGTTCCTAAGCATTGGATTATACCTCAATTTGTCTTCTTGAGTAAACAATAGGAAAACTTTTGCCTTAAGTTCATTGAATTTCCACATAAAATATCTTGTGGGGTTTAAGGAAATTAAGACATTGGACATCTTAGTTTGAAACTTTAATCAAAGAGAGTGTTTTTGGTAAAATAAAGCCATTGAGCAAAGCTAAGCAAAATGAACTTTCATGTGTGTTGAAGACTCTAAATCCCAAAAGCACAAATCATTGATTAGAAATCCAAAATGTTCAAATCATTCCTTGGTTACAAAGGTCTTTAGGAAGCATATGCATGCTCTTCAATACCCAGGTCTAGGAAAACAAAGTGGTCTTTTTAGGTTCATCTAGGGATCAAAAACAAATCAAACCTCTTTCATCCATCTTTCAAAACATCAAACATCATCTCACAAATCATCTTTTGAAAAAAACCTTGAAATCATCCTTGAAGTGCTGGGCTTTATGAAAAAATCAAGCAAACACCAAAATCATTGAGACCAAGTCCTTGAAAACATTTATCAAAACACCTTTGGCTAGAAATGTGTAAATGCATCCTTTTGCATATCCTTAGTCAAAGTCATCCAAATCATCTTGTCTAGCTTAGTGTATGTAGATGAATCCTTCTCCATATACTTAGTGAAACAATCATTTTGTTTGGGTAGGTGTGGGTAGATGCATCCTTCTCCTCAAACATATCCAAATCATCATCCTTTGAACACAACTATCCTTTAGATCATTATCAAACATCTTAGGGTCTTTTTGTTCAAAATCAAAATCAAATCCAAATCAAGATCAAGGACAAAATCTCAAAATCCAAAAAATCAAACCAATCAAAAATCCAAAGTCCTAGCATTTCATTCAAGATCTATCAAAAGCCAAAAACATCCATAACATCCATCTTTAAACATCACCATCTTATCATCATCACATTTGATCCTAAAAAGCATCCTAAAACTTTCACTTTGGGACATAAAATAGAGATTAATCCAAGGAATCAAGAGATTCATCTCCCATATTCTCGAAGATTGATCCTTGTTTTATGGTTCAAACAAGATCTCACAAGAAGAGTATGGAAGCCCACAAAGAAACTCCCGCTTCAAGTGACCTTAGCCAAACAAACACAAAATGAATCTGCTGAATCAAGCAATCCATTGATCCTCATCATCACAAACCATAAGAAGAAAAATCAAGGGGAGGACCTCTACCTTTGGAATGTCTGAAGAAATAGCTGAAATGCTCCAAAATCCGACAACCATAGAATCATCAACATCATGATGAGACTCAACCCTTCGTTGTACATGCTTGAACTAGAAAACAAGGGGCCAAGTTGCCTTTGGATTTTGATGTGACCATCATAGTAGAGACATCTTTCCACCAATCTCATCCACCATCCCCATTTCATCTACACCCCATCTCAAAACGTCATAGAAAATATCCCGCAAATCACATCATTTGCTCCAACTCAACCCAATGTTAACAAGGGAAACACATTCCTAAATGCACTTCAATCACATCCCCTTGTGAATAACCAAAACTTGGACGCAAACACCACAGTGGAACAAAACATCCTCCATAATCCATTACACCAAAATGTTCCTCTCACTTTACATTAGACCCATCATCAACATCTTTTCACGGAGCACCACAAACACCTCTCCTCACAAATTCACAAGAGGGAGACATATTCGGACCGGGGGAATTTTCAACACCACAACACTCTCGCAAGGATTCACCCCCCTTACATTTCCACCTCTCCCACCATCACCATTATCATCTACACCACTCCTTGGTCTAGGGCTTCCTCCCCTACCAAGTATCAATCAAACATACATCCCAACCATCAATCAAAACATCTTGCCAAACGCTCAAAAATTATTGTTGACATCACAACAACAAACGACAAACACACAAGCAATGGCAACATCATCAAACACCCCCAAAACATTGCAAAGCATGGTCTCTCAAGGGCCAATCACATCAACGACGCCACTTACCACATCAACAACACCATCCACCAACCAAATAATCAACACAACATCATCATCTACCACCATTCCAAATCCACCACCACCTCCACCACCACCAACATTCACCACATCAAACCAATTTGATGCAACATTACAAGCTGCTTTTCAAAGAGGATACCAACAAGTGCAAAAACAAAAAGCCATGCAACAAGCCGCTCAAGCCACCAAAGCTGCACAAGCCACATTACAAGCACAACAAGTACAACAAGCTCAAGCATTATTACAACAACAACAATAGCAACAAGCCGCTCAAGCTGCCCAAGCTGCGCAAGCTTTGCAAGCACAAAGGGTCGCTCAAGCACAACTATTATTGCAGCAACAAGCCACACAAGCGCAAGCCCAAGCACAAGCTCAAGTGCAAGCACAACAAGCACAAGCACAAGCACAACTTCTTGCACAAGCAGCGCAATTGCAAGCGTATCAACAAGCACTAAAGCAATACCAAGATCAGCAAGAAGCAGCATAATTGGCAGCCCAACAACAAGCGTTGTGGGAACAACAACAAGCAAAACAACAAGCATTGTTAGATCAGTAACAAGCGCAACAACAAGCAGAACAACAAGCGTTGTTAGAATAGCAACAAGTACAACAACAAGAAAAAATCCTAGCGCAACAACAACAAGAGCAACAACAAGCATTGTTCATCCAAAAGCAAGTAGAAGCCTACTTAGCCGCCACAACATACCGATACCATTGAATAATGCACCAACCAACCCATCCATCCAAACCATGATTGCAACACCCCAAAACACATTCATCCCACCCCCTGATCCTCAGAATGATATGACGACACAACTCAAGTTGCTCTCGCAACAAGTACTCGATCTTTAATCAGGGCGAACAACCAAAACACAAAGAAACTTGTCCCCCTATCCATTTGATAGGAGCTTAGAAATGAAACCATTCCCTAAGGGATTTGAAATCCCAAAATTTGACAAATATCGAGGGACAGGAAATCCTAAAGATCACATCAGGGAATTCCAGGTTCATTGCATGGAAGTTGCATATGACGATACGTATCTGATGCGGCTATTTCCTAGAAGCTTGGCGGGTCCCACTATAGAATGGTTCTCTCGCTTACCTATAGGCATTAGAACATTCCAAGAGATTACAAGTGCATTCATTAAGAACTACGTAGGTAACATTGCAATGGATGTTAGTCTCGAAGAACTATACGCTCTAAAACAAGGGAAGAATGAATCTTTTGCTTCATTCCTTCAACGATGGCGATCCAAGGCCAATTGGAGCAAATGGACCATGCCAGAAGAACAACATGTCTGCACAATCATAGCCAACCTTGAAAGTCACCTATCATTCCATCTCAAAGTTCAAGGTATCACCACATATGATCAATTGATCTCCAAGGCGCCTAGCATCGAAAGAGCCCTTATGACTCAACCCATCAAATCAACATCATATCACGAACTGCAAAACAACTGCCCGTCATCAAACTACAATGATAAACCTCGTACATGGGTGAGAAACAAAAACATCACTAATGATGGTGTCATGGACGCCAAGGTGGTCATTAGTGGTCCACGCCAAAATACACCTGCGCTGCAAATCCAACCACAACGCCAAAACACTCATCACACAACATATCAACCCAACAATAATCCCACCATCAATAACGTCAATGACCAAAGAGGACCACCTCAACACAAAACATACCCCAAACAAAAATACACTACTTTGGGGGAACCACTTGAGGACATCATGAAAAAGCTAATCGACGAAAAACTCATCCAAGCTCCTACATTTGAGAATTATCAAGAACCTAATGTCAAACCTCCTTGGTATAATGAAAATCAACTATGTGAGTTCCACAAAATCAAATGCCACACCACAAACAATTGTATGAGACTCAAGAAAATCATCCAAGATCTCATCGACAAAAGAATCATAAATGTGGAAACACCTACAGGGAATCAAGATCTTAAAATCTACACGAATCCAATGTCAAATCATGGCAACAAAGGGAATAACAAGGATAAAGGAAAGGGCAGTGTAAATCATGTATATGAAACAGTTGTTGCCAACCTCAATGAAAACTACATGGTCATCACCATCAAGGGCACCCATGCCGAAGATTGTGGAGTCACCACAAGAGGCAGCAAAGTCACCATTGTAGGGTCATCCCAATGCAATAGAGTCCCTACATCAAGAGCCGTTCCGTATAGCTACAATGTCGTAGACCAACTCAAAAGAACACCAGCACACATCTCCATCATGGAGTTGTTAAAAATATCATCGGCCCATAAAAAGATCCTTGAGGAAGCATTAGCCTCATCTATTGTCCCCGCAGACCTCGATGCAGAACAATTCCAAGCTATGGTCGGAAACATCATAACACCTAATCTCCTTACATTTTCCAACCAAGATTTTCCCGCCCAACCATCTCACAATCGCGCACTTCACTTGGAGGTCATTATAAACAAGAGAAAAATCAAAAGGGTCCTGGTGGATGGGGGTGTAGGTTTGAACATCTGCTCTCTCAGCCTAATCAAACAATTGAAAATATCAGAGGATACCATTGACAAAGGTAAAGGCATCACAATCAGAGCATATGATGACCAAGAAAGAGTGTCTCAAGGCACAATTAAGCTCCCTATCCAAGTAGGACCAACGCTTATGGAAACCACCTGTCAGGTCCTAGACCTCGACTTACCATACAACATTCTCCTGGGATGCCCATGGATCCATGCAATGAAAGCCGTAGCATCAACCTTCCACCAATGTGTAAAATTTACACATAATGGACAAGAGGTTACTGTCCATGGAGATCTTGAGCCATTTTCATACTGCAAGAACCTTGAAGCCTAATATTACAAATTCCCCCAAGTGCCAAAAAATGATGAGGGCCCATCCACATCATACATCGATCCCGCCACTCTCACGTCCACTTCTGTGACAGAGACACCCGCCATTCCCACCATATCCAATATCAAGCTCATCATCCAAGAGGATGGTTGTGGAAGGTATAGGCTCCCTAACAATGCTTTTGTGATAGGAGAGTTACCACAATCTCCTAGATCACAAGGACGCCCACAAGAAAATTAAGCTTCCACATCACAAACGTATCCTGAGGATTATCCTGAATTCACAAGCTGGGGAGACCTTGGCCGAGAGGTTATTGAAGTAGATCCATCTCACATGTTGTACCGAGATGAAAGACCGACACCTGAATTACCAATGGATGAAAGAAGCAAAGGCCTACACATGATGCTTGCGATGGGCTATGACCGAAACCAAAGATTGGGGCAAAATGACAATGGGCTCTTAATACCAATCATACCTGAGACGCGACCTATAACAAATCTTGGTCTTGGATGTACCCCTCCGAGAATAACCATACGTGGCCGAAGTCCTCTGGTTAGAGCTGCTAATGTTTCTCCTAAGCTAGTCCTAGTACAAGTGCATTCCCTAATACCCATAGGGACAGACATGCATAACTTTATCACTGAGCCCTATATTAGTAGCGATGACGAAGATACCTTATCCAACCTACCTAGGTTATTCGAAGATACCACCCTGTGTATGATTAGTACCATATCCTTTGAACCAGATACGCAAAATCATGAGATCCGCTTAGTCTACCCCCAACTAATCGACTATGACCAACGAGGACCACCAGTTCTCGATACATTGAAAAATGATGAAGTGCTCTCAGAATTCATGGGATTGAGGGATAACATTCCAGATGGAGATCATAAGGCAGGATTCATAATGGAGTTAGACACACATGCTTATTATGGGGGATTGAATCCTTTACTAATTAAGCAAAAGTGAAAAAACTAAGAATCATATCCAAGTCCTTGAGTGAAAACCACAACTGTGGCACTCTCGGCTAAGAAAATAGTAAAAGAAAGGGCATTATCAATGGTGAAAACCTCACGAGGCACGGCAGGATGAAGGATTCAATCTTCCCCTAAGAGCTATTCATCAAGAGAAGTCAGCAGTCTTGGCGAAAAAATGCAGCCAGGTCAACTAGGAGCGAGAGGGCCCACATATCATTCTATCGCGGAATCACTATTATCAAAAGAGCAAGAACTCCTAGCGACATTCCTAAAGGAAGACAAATAAACTTTGCATGGAGTTATCAGCGTGTCACCGGAGACCGTCAAAATCTTGTGGTCCACCACCTATAGCGGTGTATCGGATGCAAAACTTGTTGAACAAAAAGCTTCCAAAAATGCATCCTCAAATTGCTTTGTTAGTCAAAATGGAGCTCAAAAAGCTACTAGATGCTGGATTCATCTGACCAATTGATTATCCAGAATGGGTATTGAACTTGGTACCTGTTTCAAAACCTGATGGAGCTATCAGAATCTGCACGGATTTCAGAGATTTGAACAAAGCATGTCCCAAGGATGATTTCCCACTTCCCAACATCGACATGATAGTAGACATGACAGCAGGGCACGAGATGCTATCATTAATGGACGGATTTTCAGGATATAATCAGATCATGATAGCGAAAGAAGACCAACACAAGACGGCTTTCACTTGTCCATGGGGGACCTACTGCTGGAACATGATGCCATTCGGCCTAAAGAATGCAGGAGCAACCTATCAAAGGGCCATGACACTGATATTTCATGATATGATTCACAAAACAGTCGAAGACTATGTCGATGACATCCTAGCAAAGTCAAGAAAAAGACAAGATCATATAGCAACCTAAGTGCTATCTTTGACAGATTAGAGGAATACAAGGTCAGACTAAATCCCCAAAGAATGCGTCTTCGTGCGTCGAATGCTTGCTGAGATACCTGTAGTCTCCATGGCGGGGAGGTATTGAGGTGGATCGGCAAAAAGTCAAAAAGAAATCCTTGAGATGGAAGCTCCAAGGAACAAAAACAGCGAGGCCTCCAAGAGGCGGGGGCTCCAATCCATTAGAAGGTTCATAGCACAATTGGCGGAACAAGCAAAACCCATAGCACCTTCTCCCACAAGGGGTATCATACAAATGGGATACAAAATGCGAAGAGGCATTCCAAAGATAAAGGAATATCTCTTGACACCTCCGGTGTTAGTACTTACACCTATCAGAAAGCCATTGATCTTATAGCCTTGAGCAGCGACCCTAGGAGCTCTTCTTGCTCAACATGATGAAAAGCAGAGAGGGCCATCTACTATATCAGCGGGACAATGGTCGGTCACGAGCTAAATTAATCCATTGAAAAAGCTTGCCTCGCAGTAGTATTTGCATCCCAAAAATTCAGACACTACATGTTGGCACACAAGATCAAGCTCATTGCAAAATTGATCCCCTCAAATATCTCTTATCAAGGCAATGCTCACGGTAGAATGGAAAAATGGGTGATGATACTGTCAGAGTATGACATCGAGTATGTGGAAAGAAAAGCCATTAAAGGTCAAGTTATTGCAGATCAACTAGCAGAAGCACCCATATATTCTGAGAATCCTCTTGTATCTGAATTTCTAGACGAATCCATCTTTAACCTCAATGTAGCCGATCACTGGAAATTATACTTCGACGGCTCATACACAGCACGGATCAAGAGCTGGTATCTTCTTCATCACCTCCCAAGGGGACATACCACGGTCATACAAACTAGCATTCCCTTACACGAACAACATAGCGGAATACGAGGCTTTGACTATAGGTCTCAGGATAGCAGTGCAATGGAATATCATAGCCCTCAAAGTCTACGGAGACTCTCAGTTGATCATAAATCAAGTCAATAATGAATATCAGACTAAGGATGACAAACTAACTCCATACAAGAAATTGGTGGAGACTCTCAAGGAATCCTTCATTGACATAACATTTGAAGATTCCAGAACCAACAACGAGTTGATGCCATGGCTACAATTGGCTCTTTAGTAGACATCCCTCAGCGTGCGAAATATGAATTTCTGATCGAGCGCTTCTCATTCCCACATTCGAGGGTACTAGAATCAGAATATGTGTGTGAAATCGTTGGTCTGGCGATCCTTGGTATCATGACATATATACATATCTTGAATAGGAGTCTTACCCTTGCGACCTACCATCGAGCCTAAAATGAACCTTTATCAAAAAGGCATCAGATTTGTCATCCTAGGTGATACCTTATACCGTAGAAGCATAGAGGGTACCTTACTACACTGTCTAAATGTTGAGGAGGCATTAACCGCTCTAACCGAGGTTCATAACGGTATTTGTGGCTCACACTCGAGTGGGATAACCATCGCCAAGAAACTGCTGAGGCTGGGGTATTACTGGCCCATGATGGAAAGAGAAGCGCATGATCATGCTAAAAGGTGTTTACAATGTTAGCAGCATGGGGATCTCATCCATGCTCTAGCTCAAGAGCTCCATCCAATTGTCACACCATGGCCTTTCTCACAGTGGGGACTCGATCTTATTAGGAAAATCTCACCCACCTCGTCCAATGACCACAAATTCATTATAACTGCAACTGAGTACTTCACAAAGTGGGTGGAAGCCATACCCATGACCTATATCACTGGAAAGTAGATCTCAAAATTCATCCTGAACTATCTCATCTGTCGTTATGGTGTCCCACAAGCCATTATCTCAGATAATGGGACACCCTTCAAGAACCAGGAGGTTCGCGACTTGTGCGAGAAATTCAAAATACAGCATCGCTTCTCCACCTCGTACTATCCCCAAGGCAATGGCCAAGCAGAAGCCACGAACAAAACCATCCTCAAAATCCTCAAGAAAATAGTCAATGACGCAGGTCGTGACTGGCACTTGCAGCTTAATCCCGCCCTCTGGGCTTATTGAACCAGCATCTGCACACCCACTGGCGCCACCCCCTTCTCCTTGGTCTATGGATCAGAAGCCATACTCCCCATTGAGATCGAGCTCCCATCCCTCAGAATATCACTGCAAAATCTCATCACTGATGAAGAATATCGAGTCTCAAGACTAAACGAGCTGGAGTTACTAGATGAGAGAAGGATCGAAGCTTTGAATCATTTGCAAGTCTATCAGAATAGACTCAAACGAAGCTACAACAAGAGGATCAGAAGCAGGACTTTCCAAGTCGAGAGAACTAGTCTTAAAAGAAAATCAGAAGAATGTCCCAAATCCCAACAGCAAAGGTAAGTTCAACCCAATTGGTTAGGGCCTTTCATCGTCATAGCAAGCTACAAATCAGGGGCATATCAGTTATCAACGCGAAGAACCTGTAGGAGCCCATGAATAGCTCCCATCTCAAAAAGTTTTATGCCTAATTCTTTCAAGGTATAAAACCAAAAATCAAAAAATTAGAAAATCCTGAAAAATGGTTACCGGTTGAAACACGGGCAAAAGGCATCTTGGTAACAAAAAATAAATAAATAAATAAATAAAAATCAAAAAAGCAAAAAATCCAAAAAAAATAGAAAAAGGATAAAAAAAATTGTCCTCTAGTGAAAACCACTTCGGTGGCACTTTGGACAAGTCCCTCGGTGAAAACCTGGCAAACAGGCGCCTTGTGTAAATAAGCACTTTCCATCCACCAGGACCTTTACGGCTTGTTAGTCATTATCCCTCCATTTCGCTTCCATCATCCATCACATCTATATCTCCGTACATTACACATCCATTCACATCCGCACCATAGCTTGGTCTTGTGTTCGTATCATGATCCCTCCTAGTACTACTCACCCATTCTCAAGGTCAGTTTGTCCTTGCCTTTATCAGAGTAGTCTATTGCATCATGATGGGGGCATGTTCCCATCGGATCGGATTCGTGTATGGTCTTAAAGTCCTCAAAATCAGAAAATCCAAAAACATCAGAAAATCAGAAAATCCAAAAAAATCAAAATATAAGAAAATCCAAAAACATCAAAAATTAGAAAATCCAAAAACATTCAAAACATTTCAAAATCCAAAAACAGGTCAAAAAGTCATTCAAAAAGTCAAAAACAAGGTCGTCTTGTCGAACTACATCGTCTCTGAGCTTGAACGTAGGCAAGGTTGATCTTTGATCATCCCCGAGACATTTAGGTCAGTCCTATAGGAGTCTGTCATAATAAACTGACATCTCATCATGCATATCGTCATTTGTAAATCGGTCAAGTCGTCAGTCGAACTACGTGGTCTCTGCGTGTATAACGTAGGCAAGGCTAATCTGTTGATCAACCCCGAGGCCCCTAGGATAGGTCTTTAGGTTAGTCTCTTGGTCAAAATCTCAGAAAATCTCAAAACATTGGAAAATTGAAAATCAAAACATTTGAAAATCTCGAAAAAATACCAAAAATAGCCTCAAAACATGGCAAAACTCCAAAAACATCCAAATATTTGAAAAAAAAAAATCCATCCGCCTCATCTCGCTTACACTCGCAATAATCAATCATCCATAATAAATCGTCATCACCCTCAACCTTTGGTAAAACAGTCGGAAACAAGTCTAGCAGTCAAATGTGAAAACCTAAACTGTCAAAATCTCAAGTATAGGTCAGTCAGCAAGCAAGTTGGTCAACTCTTTTCTTATCAATGGCATATAAATCATAAATCAATTTCATCATCGTTTGATAAAAGCATGTCCTAGGATCCGTTCCAACAATGGGCACTTTTATCAAACCAACCACTTTGGGTAAACAAAACGACGTGTCATTAACATGTCCTAGGATCCGTTCCGACAATGGACATTATCTTTTGGCAATAAGTTTCGGCTCCCATCTTTCGAAACATCGTTTCTCTGGCTAACGGTACAAAGAACATTAGTTTGTTTGCTCACTTACTTTATCTTGTTTGATTTATCTCATTGGGCTCATTCCAAGGACCTCTCGATGATGTCCGAATGAAGGATTTAGAGAGATAGGAATGGGGCAACGATCATTATCTTTTGTCTGCTGTGCTTGTTGGATATCTTTGTAATATAACCTTGGTCATGCGTGCTTTTGTTTAGTCTGTAGCGAGGGTGTTTTAAGTTTCTTGTTGACCACATAGAAAGGCTCGCCTTCCTATGTTTTGGTCGAGATATTTGAAATATTTGAACTATTTTCTGGACAGGGTTCCGTATGTCAGGTGTGAACAAGAATACTCCTATCCGATTTGTCGAGTCAAAGTCCATCACACTAGGTACAATGCCATCCTGGTTCTCGATACCTTGATGCATCGTACTGCGTGTATTATCAAACATAAGGAAATCCGCCCTTTGAAAATCCCAACTCCACGGCAAGTAGTCATCACCATTTGCATGATCATCTCATTCTTTCATTCTTCTATCACATTCTTCTATCTTTACTAACATTTCTATCCCAGTTGGTACATGAAGCTACCCACAGCTAATGAATGTCCATTCATCTACATCAACCACTCCTCTCGCATTTTATCGCGATTTTGATTGGCAATTGGCATTCCCATTCAACATCTCGAGGGGGCAATATACCAGTGCAATTCTTCTCACTGGGGCAATAGTGGGGCATTCGAAAAATCAGATTTTTTTTATTTTGATCATGACAAGATCATTCTTTGAATCAATGCAACAAGTACATTGCTTCAAAGAGGGGCAAAATGTAGACACGCAAAATGTACAAGTTGACATTGCACATCTAACTCTGATCTACTAACATCGTTTCTTCCTAAATCATCCCTCGGTCTAACTGTTTAATCAAATTCCCTTATCTGATTAAATTCATCAATATTCGTCTCTTAATTAAATAAATTATTTTTGTCTAATTAAGTCACTTTCCCTTGTTAATTAAATCAATTCATCTGATCTAATTATCCCTATTTTAATTAAATAATTAATTTTATTTAATTAAATCCCTAAAGTCTATCTATTAAATTGAATAAATTAAAATCTTATTTAATCTTACTTCAATCTCTTTAATTAAATAATCAAAACATGTTTATTTAATTAAACTCATTAAATCATTTCCTCTCTTGTTTGATTTAAATTAATCCAAAAATCTAAGTCAAAATAAGTCAACTCACCTAATCATCATTAAACTAACATAATCATCATTTATTTAATCTAACCATGATTAAATACTAATCTCACCCACTTGCATTCTCTAGATATCTCCACTTGCACAAATAAATCAATTTATTGATTTATTAAATCTTCATTTTCCCTCAACAAAGCATCTTTTGGAGGAATATTCTTCTATTTCAAATTCAAAATTTGAATGACATGTCTTTCCAACATGTCATTTACTCTCTCTTACAAGTCCTTCCAACAAGGCATTTACTTCTTCTTACATGTCCTTGCCTTGAGCCAAGTGGCATTCAATGCAATTTTCTTTCCCCCTCTTACATGTCTTTTCTCAAAATTCAAATTCAAAAATGCATTTATTGGCACATTTGTCAAAACTTGCTCATTCCTCATCTAATCACATTTGGACAAGTGGCATTTTCCATTGGCCAAATCTTTGTCCCACATTGCTCTATTTTGGCTTTGTTTCCATTTCAACATTCTATAAATAGAATGCTTCACCATGCATTTGATCATCCACATCTCAAGCAAAGTTACCATGCTAAAATACTTAGCAATTCTCATCCATTTCATTAAATCATAGCTAGGTTTTTTGCAGATTTTAGCTTGGAGCATACATTTAAAGTCTTCATCAAGTGGATCACTCTCTTCTCATTCTTCTTCATTCGTTCATCATCAAGCTTGCAAAAGGAGTTGGGAAAGGGACAATTTCCACATCAAATTGGCACCAACTCCCTCAAGAGATCAAGAGTTTGCTTGCATTAGATAGGATTTAATTGTTTCATTTGTGTTCTTCATTTTCATTTCTTATCTTTTGCAAATTTCAAATGGATTTCTTGAGGAATCATTTGTTTCTAACCTTGTGTTTGATCTAATTGTTTGCATGTTTATTGTGTTTGTGCAAGGTCTAGATTCAAATGGTTCACAGATGCAAATGATGATCCACCATCTCCACCACCACTAGGTACTCAGCATTTTCCCAAGTGGGCTCATGTTACTATTGAGACAAGTTGGATCTTTAACAGGTGATCCTTCAAATTCTCATCGTACTTGTGCTCAAACATCTGGTACTAGTCTTTTGAGTCATGCCATTTCGGATGATCCTCAAAAGTTTTCAAAGGCGATGGGACACCTTGAGTGGGATAGGGCCATGGATGAGGAGTATTCTTCTTTGATGAAGAATCATACTTGGGATCTTTGTCCTCTTCCTATGGGAAGAAAGTTGGTTCGGTGCAAGTGGGTGTACCGTACCAAGTATGCTGCAGATGGTTCAATTGATAAGTATAAGGCACATCTTGTTGTGAAGGGGTTTTCTCAGGTGGAGGGTATTGACTACTTCACGACCTTTGATCTTGTCGCCAAGATGAACTCTATTCACTTTGTACTTTCCCTTGTAGCTTCACAAGGATGGACAATATTTCAGATGGATGTGAAGAGTGCTTTCTTGCATGGAGAGCTACATGAGGAGATCTATATGGATTAGTCTCATGGTTTTGTGCAAGATTTTTCCTTGGTTTGCAGACTTCGACATTCATTAGATGGTCTCAAACAAGCCCCTTGGGCTTGGTATGAGAAGATGGAATCTTTTTTGCTTTCCTCTCACTTCACACACTATCATTCTAATCACACAGTGTACATTTAGCGTCAGGAGGGTGATCTTTTGATTCTTGTGCTATATGTTGATGATCTCATTATTACAGGTAGCTCATCCTCCACGATTCAGAGTGTTCAGAGGGATTTGATGGAACCGTTTGAGATGACAGATCTCAGTCTTCTGCATTTTTTTCTAGGCCTACAGGTTATTTAGTCTTCAGATGGGATTTCCATATTTTAGCAAAATTATGCTCTTGATATGCTCCAACGATTTGGCATGCTTGATTGTAAGCCTGCTCCCACACCATTTTAGATAGGTGTTTTCTTGTCTTCTACTTGCTCTACTCCTCCAGTAGATTCTACTTTATATAGGAAGTTGGTTGGCAATTTGTTGTACCTGACACATTCTCGTCCTAATATTTCCTTTGCGGTTGGTCTTGTCTCTTGGTTCTCACATGATCCACATGAGAGCCATTGGTAAGAAACCAAACGTATCTTGAGGTATATTCGGGGCACCACTCATTATGGCATTCACTACACTTTAGGATCCCCTCACATTATTGGCTTCACTGTCTCAGATTGGGCTGGTGATGTCAATGATCGGAAGTCTACTTCTGGATTTTTTTTTTCCTTGGTTCTGGTCCTATCACATGGTCTTGCAAGAAGCAGTCTACTATTACATTATCATCTACAAAGGTTGAGTACCGAGTAGCAGTGTTAGCTAGTCATGAGATTCTTTGGCTTTAGCAGTTGATGACAAAGTTTGGGTTTCCTCTTGATAGTCCCACTATTCTTTGGTGTGACAATCAGAGTGCCATTCACATTTCCCGCAACCCAGTGGAGCATCAACAGACTAAGCACATTGCGATCCACATGCACTTCATCAGGCAGTTGATTCAGGATGGTTCTCTCATCTTGGAGTACATTCCTACAAAGGAGCAGGTTGCAGACATCTTCACTAAACCTTTGGCATCACCGTGCTATCTTCAGTTGCGCTCCATGCTTGGGGTGAAGGAAGTTGTCCTTGGGGCATCTTTGTGAGGCCTTCCTTCATGTTTTTCATCTCTTTTTGGAGAGGAGTTTTTCCCACTGGGTTTTCTCCTTTACTCCACTTTATAGAGATTTGGTTGTGATTGGGTACCTCATCAGGCCTAGTTGCTGGGACCCAAGTTTTCTTTCTAGCTTGTACTTGCATTGATTTCATGCATTTAGTTTGTAGCTAATCCCTAAGTTCATCTTAAGGGGGGGTGTTAGAGTAAAAGGTTTATTACTTAATTATTTTAATTAAGTTACCTTTTATATTTTATCTTAAGATTAACTTAGTTTTCATTTTGTAGGCATTTAATAATTATTCTAATTATTAAATGCTCCCTTTTAGGTTACACTTTAGGGTTTCTTGATCTCCTTCATAAGGATTGATCTCATTGTATTACTTTACTTTTTCTCTGATTAATGCATATTTAGCTTTTATAACACCCTTTTATTTTTTGTCTCCAACTCTTCCTTTCTATGACAAGTTATTTTCATGCAGGTGATCTTTGGGTTCTGTGAAGTTGGATTTATCAACTTCTACAAATCTACTACTATGTCTATTCTTCTACTTCATGAATGAAGTTCCAGGATTTGGAAAACTGCAATGGCAAAGTGATAAACTGGTAGCTTTTCAAATCAGAGATATCTTGTACAAAATTGGTGATAGCAAAGCAAGGAAAATTGCTATATGGGGTTTCTTCAAAATCTTTTAGAGTGAAATGCAAGCTAGGGAAAGGATTCCTACATCTATTGTGGAAAAATACAAGGACACTATTTGCTTCATGGTTGACATTGATCAACGTTTGATGGAAGCAGTGGAACCTAGAATAGTTTGGATAATGGCTATGGGATATGAGGTTGAAGAACACATTTTGGAGTTGTATGCCCAACACCTGTTGAGAAAACCTTAGGATCCATCAGAAGAAAGGTTTGGTACCTTTGAAGAGAAAGATATGCAAGTGCATGTAGAACCAAAGAAGCCTATGATAATCCAGAAGGTGAGAAAGGAAGTTGAAGCTTTTATAGAAAGCATGGGCATATCGGCTGAAGCAGTGAGGGAAGCTAGGAGGAAAAGAGAACAAGCTGAAGAAGGAGATCCTACTAGAATTGAGTCTACTAGTTTGGTAGCATCCTTTTCCAGATCTAGATCTATCAGGACTTCTTCACTCTCATCCAGTCCTACAAAGAAATCAAGTCCAGTGAAAGCTCAATTCAAGATATCCGGTAGAGAAGGAAAGAAGAAGAAGGAAAAAAGCACAAGAGTCTATGTTGTAGTTGAAGATGATGAAGAAACTGAATTAGATGAAGAAGTGAGAGAAATCAAGCATAAGGGAAAAAAGGCATCAAAAGTATCTAAGGACAAGCCCTACGGTGAAGAGAAAGCAAAGAAAAAGGTGAAAACTGATAGATCAAGTA
Organism: Sequoia sempervirens; assembly: GCA_007258455.2. Lineage (NCBI taxonomy): Eukaryota > Viridiplantae > Streptophyta > Pinopsida > Cupressales > Cupressaceae > Sequoia > Sequoia sempervirens. The sequence goes on from VDFB02358134.1 coordinate 58,355,929, forward strand.
TGTCTGTAGAGGAAGTGGAAAAGGATTTGATTAAGGATGGTAATCTCAAACCACTTTCTGAATGGTATGAAAACTTTGATAGTGCTGGTCAGAGAACTCTTGAGGAAGCCACAATAAAGTATTTGAATATTTTCAATATGACTCTCATAGAAATAATGTCACAGTTACCCAAAGGGCTATATGAAGTCTTGGAAATGAGGAGATTAAATGCAAGAACTGAAGAATAACAAATGAGAGAACACATACTTGCCAATCTATGTCTGGTAATGTCAATAGAAGAAATGAAGAAGATCCTCAATGATGTAAAAAGGGATTTTAAGAGAAAAAAAAGAGTGAATAAGCTTATGATTGGACATGCCGAGGAGGTAGCAAAAGATACTGAGAAAATTCTCAAGGAAGTTCTGTTGAAGAAAAGATATAATGTTTTTTTTGAAGAAATTCATGATGAAAATGCTCCATCTAGTCTAGAAATTGAAGAAGGGAAATAAGACACAATTGAGGTTACTCAGAATCCTATGGATATGCAAGATACTAAAATTCCCATGGAGATTGAAGCTCCTAAAGATGTATCAGTTGAAGAGTTAGAGATTCCTAATGCCAAGCAAGAATCTGTGATTGAAGAGAAGAAGGCTAAGGCAAAGGAGGTTGTTGTGGAAGGAAGAGACATTGCAAAGGTAGTAAAGGAGTTTTTAGAAGGACAACAGGAGGAGTTTGACCCTAAATTGGTTGAAGGTCCTATCAACTTGGCCACTCTATCTCCTATTCAAAAGATGAAGGTAACATCATTTGCTTAGGCCAAGGCAAGGGAGGAGATACTGAAATCTCACATTGAGGACAGCGAGCTACTAAGTCTTGCATCTAGTATCTTGGAGAATATTATGCCCACACATGTCAAGGACTCATTTGATTCTCAATCTGGTCAGCTGAAGAAGCTTATCAACTCTGTAAGTTCTCACTTTGAGTCTCTTGAAAAGTCAGCTAAGGATAAAGTCCAGAAAGAATTTGATGCAAACAGGTTCAATAGATTGAAGGGTATGATTACTAATGATAAATATTTGTTAGCTACTTGTGTAAAGAACATTCAAGGTGCATTTTTTGAAGGAGGAAATATCTACAAGTCATGCTTATCTTTGTCTAAATTCACTGAGGTCACTGAGAAGAAAATTAAGGAATATGAGAAATAGTTAGCAGATATTTCTCAAGCCTTTGATCCACCAATCATTTATGTGACTAAGCAAGAAGGTCAAGTCATATCCCTACTTGAAAAAAATAAATGTTTGAAGCATGAAAAAGATAGAATTGATGAAAGGGTATGTGAGCCGAGAGGACTAATTGGTCCTAAAATGGAGACAATGCTTAGTGCATTGAAGGAAGCACAAGATGCTATGGTTGTCAGTGATCCAAAAAATATTGAGTCAATAGAGATGCAATCCTATATGTTCTATGGTCACATGACTATTTTGGAGTGTCTCAAAAAGGGTTTGGACACTAGTTTAAGCCTGTTGAAGAACAATTTTGCAGATATATTCAAGTTCATGTAAGTTGTCGAAGCATATATGTACATATTCAGTATGTTCATAGAATTTTTTTTTGATGTTTGGTATGCAGATTCCCGTCTTTGTCATTGATGTCAAAGGGGGAGTATGCGACAGTGAAAAATGTCATATTCATCTCAAGGGGAGTTGTGTTTTGAATTTTTGAGGATTGTAGTGTATTCATGTTGGTACTAATTTTGACACTTAGTCATTTTTCACTAAGTGTTGCCATCAATGCCAAAGGGGGAGATTGCTGGAAAGAGACATCACACAAGTCATCACGTGTTGTCATTGATGGAAATCCTAGTCTATAATCCTATCCACACTTCAGTATTTTCTTGTACTAGAAGTCAAATTGAAGAAATGGGTTAACTACCAAAGCTAAAATAGGGCATCTGACATAATTGTGTACATTGATTCCTATGCAATTTCCTGTTATCATTTTTCGTTGTGGATCTTAGGGAAGGTCGTTTGATGTATGAAATTTCTTATCTTTGAATCATAAAGCCTCATATAGATTGGTGTGCAAGTTAGAAGATCTGGCTTATCGATTTTCAGTCTAACAGTGCAAAAAGGTTGACTCGATGATTGTAACATGTTGTGGATCTTTGAGGAATAATTTTTGGAGGTGTTTCATGTTTGAGGATGTTTTTTTGGGTCCTCAATATTTTGTGGTCAACTTTGATTAGTTTGCATCGATAATTGCTTATGGATTGAGCCGACAGTTTGTACATGTTTTATATTTTGTTAAGGCCCACATGTATTTGATATAATCTCTAGTCGTAGATATATATAATCAATTACTTCTATCATTTTTTGGTGTGTTGTGATGTGTTGTGAAAGTGAGAAAGAATATAGATCGATTGTGTGCAGTTTCACTTGTGTAGAATAGAGATTGGTGATCAGAATTTAAGCAGATAGAGTTTCAAGAGTAGAATTAGATAAAGTGTGAAGAATGCGATTAATGTGCTTAATCAGAACTATACTTAGGCATTAGAAGATTCTATCTCATAGTGCATCCACTCTAGTTTTCTATCTATGATTCTTCTTTTGGGTAGTAAGCCTTTTGTATTTGAGCAGTGAGCTCTAGGCAGTGTGCCTGAATGCATGTGCATTCCCCATTTGTAAACACTTATTTTGAGTATACTCATATTGTGGATTAATCTCCACCATGGTTTTTCCCCTAACATGGTTTCGATGTAAAAATCCTCGTGTTATGGTGTTGTGGTTAATTTATTTGTGTTCTTGCATCTTTCTTTTGGTTTAATGCTATAAGTGGTTTAAAGATCAGGTTAATAAAGTTAAATTTTGCAAAACACTAATTCACCCCCCCTCTTAGTGTTCCTTGATTCCAATAGGATCTTGACTTGAAATAACACTTTGAATGCTTGAATGGATCATGAACTCTACATCATTATATTAGTTTTAAAAACATGCATGATGCAAGAAGAATTTGATATGACAATTGGATCTTGATTTATGCAATAAAACTCTTGTAAATACGCTCTTGAATGCCTTGAATTTCTCTTGAAATTCTCTCAAAATTCTCTAGATTGTTTGAAAACTCTTAGATGAAACTTAGTGAAATGACCTTATATCACAAGCTAACATCTGAATATGGATTTGAATATGTTAAAATTCCATGAAAAACATAATTTAAATTTAGGTCCTAGGTCTGAGGGAGGACCCATTCACCCATGGGTGAATGGGTCCTACTTCCTGTTGGTTATTTTTAATGAAAAAAACTTAATCTCATTAGTTATCTATGAATTTTCCAAATTCAATGGTCAATAAATTTGAGGATTGGCCAACAAATAGGTGAAAGCTTGCTAGGATTTCCCTCTACACTTTGGGCTCTGCAAAACCTAGGAGGGTGATCCCTACAATGTATCTTTAGATACTCTTGTGCCAATTATCATATACATTGTAAATTAATAGATAGATTCTCCTTCAATTGCTTAACAGGTGAAATACCCTAAACATTTGGCTAATGTTCATGGTAACATCATATTTAATCATGAGAAAATGGTATAATTCAGCTCTACATACATTCACACAAAAAATGGATTTTAAGATTGATTTTGAATGTAGCTGCTATGAAAGATTGAGGAAACTATAACACTAAATGACTAGTGACTTATCCAAGAGTGGATAATTCTAAATCATATAATTGAAAACATAGAGAAACATTACTCCTATGATAACACAACCTATCAATATTGAGTTGCACCATTGATATAGGAATCTTAACCAACAATACTTAATGATCTGTGCATACATTCACATAAACCTTCATTCATGTTAATACATATTTAACTCATTCTTCTAATAAGCATAATAACAATGAACAAACATTTAAGGAAATTCAAGAAGCTGAACAGAAGTAATCTTTGATTTCTTTATATTCAAAATCTATGTAAAGTATACAATGGAGAAAACTGGCCTCAAATATTTTTCCATTTGTATTCTAAATATGACAGTGCTGCTATACATTCACCATTGCAAGACTCAAAAGACTCTTAAAACCTAGAGCAAACTCATAATCTATTATCTAGAATCGCTTACAAAAATTCTTTGAGATCAATCTGCTAGCCACCTCGTACAATTGGCCTTGAATTCCCTTTATTAAGAACAAGGGAGAAAAACAAGCTTTGGGCCAAATTGTACACATGTAATGTTTTCATTTGACATTCCATTTACATTCAAAGGAATTTATATTTTCCAAAATATGAGGGGGAAAAACCATGTAAGACAAAAGTCCTTTTCAGTTGTTGATGAAGATACTTCCCACTCTCCAAAAAGCTCCTTAGTCGATGAAGATATCTTTTCCACGAGAAAAATACTTTCCACATGTACACCAAGGTTGCAAAACTTAAAAGAAAAAATAATTAAAAGGAAGAAAATAGAGCACCTCCACATCAACAACATTTGTCATCAACTTCATAACCGAGAAGAGATAATTTTTAACTATACATTATCTAAGGATTAATCTATAAATTTTCCAAGCCATGTATTATACTCCTCCTTAGTGAGCCATTGATTATCCAACAATTTCTACACTTTAGCATTGTGCTGATTATATCTAGCACCAATCAATACCCTGGCCTCTTTAACAAATGTGTCCATGTTTACCTCAATCCTTGTCATATCATCAACAACACTATTTAACATAGTATAATCAGTGAGGCTGATTGCTTCCTTAAAGTGTGGGAATAAACCTCCCAACTCATCCTTCCACATGCTAAAGTCCTTCATTTCTCTTTCATCATTCAATATTTTAGGCATTCCATGCCCCTCTATATCTCTAAACATATTCAACTTTTTTTGTAGCTGGACACCAAATTTTCAATGAAATGTTGATATCCCACCCAATAAATCATCTACCTTTATTAAATCAGGAATGTTCGTAGGTGCCTTAGGGTCCTCCTTCATGTTTGGTATCATCTCCTTCAAAGTTCCCACCCTAGCATTCCACTTACTCCAATCATTCCGAAAGGAAATTTGTACCTGAGTATACCTCTGGTGAGCTTCATAAATGTTCTTATAAACATTCCAAATGTTATGAAAACTATGCACCAATCTAGAAACCTTGTGCTTTAGAATATCATCGAAAATATCTTTGGCTAATTTTGAGGTCTCCTATTTAGTCTTCTTCACATTCTCTTTCTCCATCCGTAGTTCTTCCTTTAAATTCTTAACCCTTAATGACAAAGTATCCCTATCTTGTGAATATAGATCAAAGGAGGAGGAAGTTGGGGAAGACAGGTTCTTCTGTGCTGAGTTGGTAGCAGTAGCAACCATTCTATTGTATTCATCCAATAACCTATTATACTTCTCCAACAACTTTTCATACCTTTAGTGTGAGATTTCGACCGTGTCCACACTTAACATTGCAACATGCATTGCCAATTGTGCATCTTGAGTAGGAGTGATCTTAGTGGCTCTTTTGACCACCACAACACCAATCACTTCCTCAACTGATTTAACAACTTCAGGCTTCCAAGTATTGGGTGCCATAGACCACATTGCAAGAGTATGTAATTTTGGGATAAACCCTGAATCAAACACTTTATTGTCAAATTGCTCCTTTGAAATGGAAACACTAGGATCAGTCCTTATTGCATCTAATGCAATAGCTAATGTGAGATCCCACCTAGGAAACAACAGAACACCACTTCCTTTAACGAAACTCTTTGTCTCCTTAGGTGTAATGACATCAATCTCGTTCATTATTTTATCTTCCTCTACTTTCTCAGCCTCCTCCTGCAATGAGGGGTCAACTTCTTCCTTTGCATCCTTAATCCTTTTCTTGATGTCTTGGCTCTTGAGTTGGATAAAAAAATCCTTAAACTCCTTAGTTTGGATGAAGGTGTCATCACTCATAAAATATCTGTAGACCTTTATTCTAACATCATCATCTTTATCCTCATCATATTCACACTTAACCATCCTACTAGGGGGACTACAATATTTATAGTATCATCCCTTTTAGGGGAAATGAATCTCTAATTAACTTCTTGCTCCATAGGAACATGTTCAACAGATTCCTCATGTACATGGTCCCCACCAACTTGCTCTATTTTAGAATAAGTCACCAAAGGGGAAACTTCTGGTTTATCAACTTCCTCCATTGCTTGTATTTGAGTTCCCTGAGCTATAGATTGAGCTGGTTGGATCCTTACTTGTGCATCATGGTGCTCCTTGGAAACCTTGGCTTTTATTTCAACCTCTTTCACCTTTTCAAAAAATATTTTATTTTTGAAATCTCCCAATATCACCTGTTCTTGAGCATATTGGTCCTTTATCTCAGCATAATGACTTACATAGAAGGGATTTTCTTTCAATATTTTCTCCTCAATTGTACAAATTTTTCTGCATTCATTCTTCCGCTCAAAAATCACTTCATCTGAGGGAAAGTTTCTAATTACATATTCTATGTAGATGAAGTGGTGGTGGAACCCATACCTTCCTCTTGCCTTCCTCTCCTTGTCAACTACTTTCTTAGGATCACAATTCCTTACTATATCCTATTTCATTATGTAATTGTTGATGAGAGTGCCAAATTTCTCAATGCCCTCTTTTAAGGTGACCAAAAAAAATGAAAATGCACATTTAGGATTTATAAGAGATGCTTTCCTAGCACACCTATAGTGATCTTTATCCATGGCATCTAACTACCACATTATCTCCATGAAAGAAAGTCTATTTGATACATACATTGGTAGCCAATGGGGTGGTACCAAATCTCCATAAACTTTGATTGTAGTGTAACCAGTATGCAAATAGCAGTCCCCCTAGTTATGCTTCTATGTTGTATTTTCTTGGAACTCCAATGGTTCCAAAATTTCCTTCACAACCCTAGAAAGTCTATAAATAGGTTTCAAACCTAATTGCCCCAAAACTACAAACTTGAACCCATTATAAAAGGAAGCATAGTTTGAATAATGATAGTGGATATCCCAAATGTGGGTCCACATTTGCACAAGAAATTCATTTTCTTGGCTATCTCTTTCTCTTAGCCTCATAAAATTTCTCCACACCTTCCTACCCTTCCACAATAACATATGCATTAATAGTGAATAATGGTTGAACTTTAGAGGGGGCCTTGCATCCTTTAAGTTTACCAAATCCTTATGAATTTCCTCTGCCAAATAGGAAGCATAATCAAACATCTTGTTCTGATATTTTTTTTGTATATCAATGGCCATACCATTAAAGGGATGCTAATATTTATATCATATTTCCTGGCCAAAACTTGACACAACCCATAGTTAGCTTTCTTGAAATAGTCTTCAAATTCATCACAATTGAAAGGTTTGACATTGCTAGGTCCAAAAGATACACCTTTCTTATTCAGATCATGTTTTCTATGCCTTGGTAGTACATTCTTCCTACAATGATTTTTGTTATGCTTATATTCTTGATATAGGGCAAACAATTGATTGAATGAGATGCAGAGGGATTCAAACTAAAAACCTCTATAATCTAGCTTCTTTTAATATCTAACATGGGCCCCCCTTCTGTAAACCTCTTAATTACTCTGTCATTGGGTTCATAACATTTGGCCAACTCTAGAATCAAGTCTACCTCCACAAAAAGGTTGGTAACAATAAGCTTTCCAATGTATAAAGGAAAAAATCCCAACCACTTTGAGGTACAACAACATCACCTACCCCAAACACCAAATCCTGAAAGTGGCTTATCAAAATACCTTCACTAGTTGCCCTTTTCCCAACTAGTTTCACCTTTGGAGTTGAACCTTTAGATGCTTCCTCCATAAACCTAGTGAATTCCCTTTTCACAGACCTCTTCTTCTTAGATGCCTTAGATACTTCTGGTTTTGGTACACCTTCCTTAGGTTTTGTCTTTGTAACTATTTTTTGTTTGGGTTTCACCTCAGGTTTAGAAGAATCACCAAGATGACTCATTTTGTAGGGTTTCAAAGAGCCAAGGTTTCAAATTAAACAAGAACTAGAGGCTCTATTCTCAAATTCACAAGGTCCACACTTAAATTCAACAATTATTTATCCCACTCCTCAAACCCTGAGTAAAACTATTAAAGTCCTTTTACAAAATTGAGAGAATAACAACCCTAAGCTATAAATTGTACAATTCAACCCTAATTTTCAAATTATCTAATGCTTGAAGCTAGACACAAGATCACACAAAATTGACTTACCCAGGAAAACAAGCACTTCATTCCTCAAAATTTCTTTACCCAAAGCTCATCTTCACTTTTCTGCTCTTGAATCCTTATAGAAATGATGGAGAAATGATCAATTCACTCTTTTAATAGCCTTAGAAGTGAGTACATTTTCCATTAATGGTGAAAGATGGTTCATGCGAGTGAACAAGAGAATTTCTAACATTTAGCCATTTAGGTTTGAATTTCAGCCGTCAATGGATCTGATTTGAAACTTAATCAATGGATCTCCCTCATCCTCGTCCATCACTTTTTGCTTTCCACCACCTTGCTTTAAAACAATGATGATACGCTGAGAGATTGCAACATGGTTCCTCCACATTCTCCATTACTTCTTTTATAAGGCCATTGCACATCACGATAACACCATCGCTTGAAAAAATGAAAAAAGTGATGTGGAGTTCCTCCTATGGAGAGAATATTCATAGGAATATTCTCCCATTAATCATCGCTTATCGCTATGGTGTTTAAAATTTTAAAACATATTCTAGTGATGTACCGACCTCAAGCGATGCAAAGGAAAATAGAAGTTCACCATTGCTAATCGCTCATCGCTAAAGTTCATTTGAAATGAAAAAAAATTCAGTGATAGGCGTTGGATGAACAATGGAACAAGATTTTGACAGGTGGCACCATCACAATCCTTCATTGTTTGTTTCTCATTGTGTATCACTAGAATGAGTTAAGCGATATAAAAGTTTTTCAGCGATGCAATTAATCAGTGCAATGCAAAGGAAATAAAAGGGCCATCACACATCACAAAAGAGGTTAAGCGAGCAACATAACTTTAGTGATGCAAAGGAAATATAAGGCATCACACATCATGGAAGTGAAATGAATGGAAATATAATTTTAGTGATATAAAGGATGCATGCGATGCAAGAAAAAAGGAGTCCATTTCTCATCACGTAAATGGAACCGATGAGCAAGAAGCTTTTAGTGATACATGATGCAAAGACTTAAGCGGTGGTAATTATCACATGCCTTAAAGTTGTTTATAAAGAAGGGTCCACCTAGGTATAAAGAAGAGTGGGGATTTAAAATAAAACCCAAGACATAAGCCAACCTAGGATAGAAATATAGAATATTTCAAGATTCCAACTTTATAAAACAATAACTCTCGAACCAAAGTAAAAGGAAAAATACCACACAATGGAGAAAATGAGAAACCTAGACATGAGGGGTTGGTAACCACATGGGGACAATGGCTTAAGATGTAACTCAGATAACAAGAAACCTAAACCAATAGGTCAATGGAAGATTAGACAAAAAGAACAAGGATTAAGATGAAACGAAAATATGCTAAGTAAAACCAAGTAACATAGCATAAAACCCTAAGACAATATTTCAAAACCAAGACTACCAAAGACCAACTCAATTTTTTTTTTATAGGTTTCCACTAGTGGCTTATGCTCGGGGAGACATGCCTCTTGTAGTCATGGTGAGACTCTAGATCTCATGGTTGAAGTAGACCAAACCTTGAGAACAAAAACTAGGGACAACTTGGACAAGGTAGACTAGACAAACTAAAGCAATGTAGACCAAACCAAATATATGTACAAAATATACACAATATTAAAGTGTACAAGGAAAAGATACATACCTCAAGGGAAGTATGCTTTCAAGAATTTCCCATGTATTGGTAGGTCAAGAAGCTCTCCAGTTAAACTCTATAGATAGTAGGAATCTTCACCATGTTTGTTTGATACTAGATAAGGACCTAACCACAATGCATCAAATTTTCCATGTTTGCCCCTATCTTGAGCTCTAACATTCCACATCATCACCATATTTCCTACTTCAAAATTTCTTAGAGAATACTTTTTATCATGTAAATGCTTGACCTGTAGCTGCATTTTAGTATTTTTATTATGAGGTTCTCTTCTAGTTTCATACAACTCTATCAGAGCATCAACCCTATGCTACATTTCATTTCAAATATATTCATCATATTCTTGAATTTTTTTTTACATTTTCAACAAGTTGTTATAAGGCAGTCTTACATCCAAACCATATACCAGACCAAATGGTGAATGTCTAGTAGCTTTCTTAACAATAACTCTATTTTCCCAAAGTGCAAGCTTCAGTTTTGAGTCCCATGCTTTCTTATTTTTCTCAATCACCCTTTTTATGATCTTCATCAAACTCTTATTACTTGATTCTACCTAACCATTTCCTTGTGGATGATAGGGAGAAGAATAAGATATCTGGATTCCATGCTTATCTCAAAAATATCTAAACTCATCTGATCTGAAACACATGGCATTATCAGAGATAATATTCTCAGGGACTCCAAATCTAATCAAAATGTTGTTCATAAAAAAATCAATCATAACTCTGCTTGTTTCTTTCTTTGTGGGGACTACTTCTACCTAGTTTGCAAAATAATCAGTGGCAACAAGAATCCAAGAATTTCCCCCACTGGATTTCTCAAAAATATCACAAATGAAATAAATACCCCATTGTTGAAAAGGGGCTTGGACTGAAATTGATCTAATTGGAAAATTTCCTAAAAACTTCAGTTTTCTTGAGAACCTTTGGCAAGCATCACAATTATTTACAAAATTTTAGGTATCTTTGAATATTGAGGGGCACCAAAATACCACTCTCAAAATCTTGTGAGTAGTTGTCTTTGGCATGTAATGGCCTTCACATACTCCACTATGCATTTCTGTTAGGAGTTCCAATGCTTGCTTGCCATCAACACATTTAAGTATTACTCCTTCTAGACTTCTCCACCAAAGTTCATTATCAATGATCACATGCTTAGTAGATTGCAATTTAAAGATTCTTTTTTCATTATCAGCTATACCTTCAGGACATTGCATAGTCTATAGATATTAAACAATCTTCTTATACCACCAACATGTTTGCATGTCACATATAGGTGCAACACCTACACATTCTGTCTAATTAATTTGGTTGTCTTCCAAGTTAGTTTCATCCATTAGCTTTGCTAAATATTGTCCTCTCACTAACTTGGTGATTTGAACATCAATATTGAACTCTTGGATCCTATTGATCAACCTACATCTTTTTCCTCTAACTTCTTGTTGAGTGAAAATATCCTTCACTGCAACACTTGGGACATAAGCAATAATTGTAGCTCCCACTAAGTATGTTTTGAAATTCTTCACTGCTTTGACTAGTGTATAGGCTTGTTTCTCTATCATATCATATTTGAGTTTTGCAGCCTGCAAGGAATTGCTAAAAAATGCAATGGGTTGCTTGAAGCCCTGTTCATTTTTCTGTAACAACACAACAATAACAACGATTATATGAAAAGATACAAAGGAAAAAATTTGCATAGGCTTGGAGAAATCTGAAGACTTCAATATTGGAGCCTCCTTTATGGCTTGTTTGATACTTTTAAATGCCATACTAGGCTCCTCACTCCAAGTTATATTTTTTACTTTCATCAACATTTTAGATATTGGACAGGTAATCTCTGCAAAGTTGGTCACAAACCTCCTTAATAATTGATCTTTCCAAAGAATGACTACATGCCTTTGAAATTCTTTGGCTATGGAATTTTATCTATTGCATCCACTCTTTTAGGATCAATTCTTATTCCCTCTTTTGACACAATATGACCAAGCAACTTTCCTTATTTCACCCAAACACATTTCTTAGGATTTAAAGATATTCCATATTTAAGTGCCTTTTGAAATACCTTCTCTGGGTGTATACAATGGTCTTATTCCTTCTTGTTGTACACTTTCAAGTCATCTTGATAAAATACGAAGAAGATATCAACAAAATTAGAAAAGGACACATCCATAGCCCTTTGAAAAGTAGCACCTACATTTGGTAGGCCAAAAGGCATCCTAACATAAACACAAGTGCCCCAAGGTGTAGTGAATGCAGTCTTATATTGCTCAAACTAATTAACCACTACTTGATTATATCCACAAAAACCATCCATCATAGAGAAAAACTCACAATCAGTCACCTTTTGTAACATAGCTACCATGTTGGGTAGATGATAATTTTCCTTTAATGATGATATGTTAAGATTCCTAAAGTCCACACAAATCCTTATATCACCATTCTTTTTTCTCACTAGCACCAAGTTTGAAACCTATGTAGAATGCCTAATTGGTTTAATGATACCACCCTCTCTTGACCAATTCTTCTTGCATCTTAGGTGCCAATGTAGGATTGATTAGCCTTTACTTTTTCCTAAAAGGCTTAGCATCAGATTTCAAGGGAATCTCATGTTAAAACAAGTCTTCCCTATAGGCCTTCAAATCATCATAAGACTAGGAAAACACATGCCTGTATCTTCTCAACAATGCAATCAACATTACTTTGACATGAGGTTTCATTTTATTTCCAATATAGACTTTCTTAGGGGCCTTTTCTATACCAATATTTACATCTTCCAAATCTTCCTTATGAGTGGATGTTTTCTTAGCATTTCTCCTATCAAGGCCATCAAAGACACTCTCCAAAGCAACTAAGCCCTTTGGGATTTTTTTAGTGTTAACTGAATAATTTCATTGCTAAAAACTATTTCTTTTCCATCCACTTCTTCCACAAAAGCTCCAAAGTCAATTTATTGACCTTCATATTCATCTACACACTGCAAGAATCTCAAAATGTCCTCATCATCATTAAACACCTGCTAGTTCCGTATGTTATCAGGGACTAAAGGTTTGACCTGCACTTCAAATTTTTGAAATTCCTATAAAGGTAATGCCATTTGGTTGGAGTGAAATATTGGCAAGTAAATCTGCCACCTGATTCTTGCTCCTATCCAACCAATCAATAATGAAAGAATAAAATTGTCCTATTGAGTCCCAAATAGCATTCATATACCATCTCAACCTATTATTCTTTGATGCATACCTTGACCTAACTTGAGAAACAACAAGCTTTGAATATCCAATAACTCTTAACTTCTTGATTCCATATTTCTCAGCTAGTTTTAGTCCTAGTAGTAAGGCATCATATTTAACTAGATTGTTTGTACATGCAAATAGAAATGAAAATGAAAACTTAAAAGTTCTACCACTAGGGGAAATGAGTATCACCCTTGCACTAGCTCCTTGTTTTGAGTGAGCACCATCAAAATGCATGTGCCATAAGTCATCACTATTTTCTTGTTGTAGTACTTCCTTTTCAAGGGGGGAAAGTCATCTTTCTTGTTCCTCTTATGACTCTTCAACTCTAAAATTATCAATATCGGTGTCCACAAAGTGAATTCTATCCTCTTTTTCCACAAATTCAATCATGTGTGGGGCTCTTGGCTCCCTCACAAGCCTAATGTCTTTTCCCTCAATTGGAAATGTGGAAAAAGACATGTCACACTACACGCTACCTCCCATGGAAGCACTCCACTTCCTTGACAATAACATACCATAATTGGGTGGGATATCCACCACAACTATGCTCATAAAAACCTCCTTGTCTGGAAAAGCAACGAGTCTATATGGGATGTCCTTGATAGCTCTTATGACTAGGATTTCTCTTGAATCCATGGCATAACATTTTCCATATGCATAATTTATCTTCAAACCCATATCTTTCATAATCTCTACTGGCATGATGTTAGATGAAGCTCCTGAATCAATCATACATTTTTTAAGAAGCTTACCATCAACAATCAGGGTCATATAAAAAGGATCAATATTACTTGGGCAAGATGTGATAGTACTACCCAAGTAGATTTGAGGGATTTCACTAATAGCTACTATAACATCTAGAAAATTCAGAAGAAAGGTTAAACAACACACAACAATGCAATCAAAGATCTAATGCAATCTAAACTAAACAACATAGAATAAAGGAAAGCTAAAACATAAATAAATTGAACAATCTCACCCAATATCTACGCGGTAATTCCATGTATAACCTCGATTGCCCTTCTCCATTATTCCGTTGTAGTATAATTTCCCTCAAATTTCTCTTGTGCAAGTATAGTTTGTGATAATGATTTAGCAAAACATCGAATATTCAAATAATAGATATGCTTCCAAAAGTCATAAGATTTTGGGAGATTGAAATGATGAAAGATAGATCAATTTATAGAAAATTGATCATTTGAATGACAGGCCAGGATCGAAAGATCGACGAACGGTTGAGATCAAAAGATTAGACATGCATTCTGATAACTGTTAGTAGTGACATGAGTGATAAAAATTAGAAATAGAAATCAATATTAAATAAATAATTTAATCTTCGAGTTTGGTATTTGAAAACAAAAGAATTATCTTTACATGAAAAAGATAAAGATAGGATTAAAGCAATGCTCTGTTCGAATGCACACACAAGATTTAATTAATTAAATAATGATATTTAATTAATACGCATGTACATGCAAACGAGTTAGAACTAGATGACTGAATGATATGACAAATAGATTACTCGCGAAAGCAACTCAAACATTAAATCAAGAGTTAATTGACTGATTTAAATAGATCTTGAGTCGAGTCAAAGTGAATACTTGGATAACTTACACAATTATCTAAATATAGAAGAATGCGTTAAAATAGAATTTATGAATTAAATAATTCATTTAATTCAAGATTTGATATTTGAAGAATAATTAAATAAATAAGATTTATTTAACTAAGTGATGAAGGGATTAAATGAATAATTAAATAAATAAAAGATTTATTAAATCATAGTTGACATATGATAAAGGGTAAATTAAATAATAATTTATTTAATTTGACAAGAAGGATAAGGTTAATTAGTAACATAATTAAATAAAAAGCGTTTATTTAATTAATTAGATAGAATAAAGAAAATGTGAATCAATTAAATAATTAAAATTATTTAATTAATAGAAGAATTAAAGTTAAAGTGAATTAATTAAATAATTAGATTTATTTAATTAATAGAGAAATGAAGACTTTAGAGAATAACTAAATAATTGACATTATTTAATCATGACCATGAAGAATACGAATTATGAAGAATATTGAAGTCGCAGGCTTAAACTAGATTTCGGTGTCTACATTTGCCCCTCTTTGATATAATGTCATTTCGGTGTTGTGTCAAAGAAAATTGATAAAAAATATGCCCTAGTCAAAGTAGGATGAGGAAGGATGATGAGGAAGTAGTGGTATCCCCCCTCGAGAGGACATGAACGTTCAAAGAACATGAGTGTGCTCTTGAAATCGATGAGAGAACTAGAAGATGAAGGACAAAAGGATTGAGGAAAATAGATAAGGGTGGTGAAGATGTAGAAAAGAAGAAATGTTAGTGCGAAAACAAAGATGAATAATAAAAGACATGGTTGTTAGTATTAGCAATCTTTGATGTTTCGTTGTATCACTAAAGGTGTTGCACTTTATCATCATTGGGCAGGACTAATACAAATGGAGAAAAACACCATGATATGACATAGATCAAGGTGTGAAAGGTTGTCCACTTGCTAACAATAGACAGTCACAGACAAGGATTGTCGTTAACTCATACTAAGGGCACAGTTTCCCTAGTATTTTTGTCAGGACAAACCACAGACAAAAAACACAATAAAAGACGGGTCATGAGACATCATCGCTCCTCTAAATCCTTCATGGGACATCCTTGAGGAAACTAGTAACATGACTCAAAATCAAATTTTAAAGACAGTTGACAGACAACAGTCAAAGAAAATAGAATTCTGATATATCATTTCTTCTCTAAATCCTTCATGGGACATCCTTGAGAAAGCTAGTAATGGGATTCCAATCATAAAATGAAATTTCAACAGACAACAATCAAGAAAATAGAATTTTGATACATTGTTGCTTCTCTAAATCCTCATGGGACATCCTTGAGAAAGCTAGTAACATAATTCCCATCATAAAGCCAAATGAAATGATAAGATAAATAAGCCATAAAGTCAAAATCCAATAAATTATTTTCCAAAACTTGATTTGTTTGTTTGATTTTTTTGATTCATAAGATGAATGATTGATTGAGCCTGGTTTCAAGAAAGACACATATCGGATAAGACTGTAAGTTTGGTTTTGATGTTATGACTATTTGTATAATGCATGAAAAAGCCTAGTTTAAGAAAGACATGTATTGTATAAGATGTTGAGTCTGATGTTGTTGATGTGATAACCTATGTAAGGCTATGTTGATTGTTTGACAATGTCAATATGCAGAAAGGACACATCCTGTATAAGACATGAGTTGATTGTTTTGCTAATATCAGTACTCAGGAAGGATTCATCTTGAATAAGACATAGGTTGATTGTTTTGATGATGTCTATTTCTAGGAAGGACACATCCTGTAGTAGACATTAGTTGATCTATTTTGGTTGTTGTTTCAGAAATTTGTTTTATTTGACTTAGAGACATTGCTGACTTGTCCACCAAATTGATGCATGACTCGATATGATGTGTGGACAATTGACTGTGTGTGATGACAAACCCTAAAGTACTGACCTAGTGTGGCCTTGGGGGCTCATCGCTTGATGGCCTTGCCTATGTTATACATGTAGAGACCTCATAGTTCGACTTGACTTCGACTGAAAAGACTGACTACAAGTAGAAGACATGTGTGATAGTGATTGTGATGAACCCTAATGGACTGACCTAGTGCGGCCTTGGGGGCTCATCGATTGATGGACTTTCCTACGTTATACATGCAAAGACCTCGTAGTTCGACACAACCAATGACCTTGTCATATAGACATATGGATTGAATCATGATTTTATATAGAAAAACCTAAATAGACTGATGTAATGCCTTAGGGGCACATCAGCAGATGGCCTTGCCTACGTCCAGTCGTAGAGGCAGTGTAGTTTGACTTATGGAAAAGACCGACAAGTGTGACTGACTCTGACTTTGTTTTTGGATTTTTGACATGTTTTAATTTTTTTTGTCCTTTTGAAGTTTTCTAATGTTTTTATGTTTTCTTAGGTCATTTTGTGATGTTTTTGGATTTTCCTATGGTTTTACATCTTCAACACATCCAATGTAAGAACCAATATGATGCACATCAATTGTTTGCCCCCAGTCGAGTATAAGACCAATTGATTATGAATAGGATAAAATGGGGGATATGAAGTGCACTCAATGTCAATCGTTCCAAATTATGGGAAAGACTACCACTTATTATGAATGGTATCTGCAAGCGATAGATAGGAAAGATAAGTGATATGTATAGGGATAGGTAGTATGTATAGGGTAGTGGACTATGTACAAGGATGTTAGATTAGAATAATAGTAGACAAAGGAGTAGAGTCAACTACACATGGCTCCTGTTTGCCAGGTTTTCACCATGGTACTTATCCAAAGCGCCACTGAAGTGGTTTTCACAATTGGACAAATTATTTCTCTTTACTATTTTCTAGATTTTCTAATTTTTTTGATGTTACCAAGACGCCTATTTGCCAGGTTTTCACCTAGGTAACAATTTTTTTTTTTTTTTTGATTTTTTGGTATTTTTACTAATTAAGACAAGGCTCTCAGAAGCTATGCGTAGAACTTCTTTAGATGAATACTATTGATTGGAAAGGACAATGGTTCCCCTTCAAGAGTAGAGAGTTGATACATTCCTGATCCAAAGGCTTCTGTAATAATATAAGGTCCTAACTAGTTAGGTTCAAACTTTCCTGGTTTCTCTCTGTTTGCTTGATTCTTTGGGTTCTCCATTAAGACCAGGTCACCAATGTCAAAGTTTTTGTTCAAGACCTTCTTGTTATAGCTATGATGAAGGCGATTCTGATATACTTGGAGATGGTCTAGTGCCTTTTGTCTTCTCTCATCTAGGAATTCTAGCTCATGGAGTCTCGATACTCGGTACTCTTCATCATCAATGTTCCCTTTCAAGGATACCCTCAAGGAAGGAATCTCGACCTCAATAGGAAGAATGACTTCAGAACCAAATACTAGTGAATATGGAGTGGCGCCAGTGGGAGTATGGATACTTGTGTGATAAGCCCATAAGGCAGGATTAAGCTGTAAATGCCAATCATGACCAACATCATTGATAGTCTTTTTGAGGATTCTAATGATAGTTTTGTTAGATGCCTCTGCTTGGCCGTTACCTTGTGGGTAGTATGGAGTGGAAAAGTGATGTTGAATATGAAATTCATCACAAAGATGGTAGGATTCTTGGTTCTTGAATGGGTGGCCATTATCCGTGATTATGGACTGAGGGACACCATACCGACAGATGATATAGTTTAGGATAAACTTAGAGATGTCTGTGCCGGTAATGTATGTCATGGGAATAGCCTCAATCCACTTCGTAAAATACTCGGTGGCAATGATGATGAACTTGTGGCCATTAGATGATGTGGGATGAATCTTACCTATGAGATCGTGTCCCCATTGGGCGAAGGGCCATGGTGACGTTATGGGACGAAGCTCCTATGCTAGTGAATGTATCAAGTCTCTGTGAACCTAACATTGGTGACATTTCTTTACAAAGACATATGAGTCCTTTTCCATAGTAGACCAATAGTAACCCAATCTCATAATCTTTTTAGCTAAGGTAGGACTGCTAGAATGGGAACCACATATACCCTCATGCACCCCACACAAGGTTACTTGTGCTTTATCAGAATCAAGACATCTCAGTAGGGTATTATCTAAGGCGCGTCTATATAAGGTGTCTCTGACGATGGTGTATTTGGCTGACTTACGAAGGAATGTCGTACGTTGATTATTTTAAAGGCTGGGGGGTACGATTTTGGCATGGAGGTAGTCATATATTTCTTTGTACCATTGGGAATCATGACCAACAATGTCACATACCATCTTAGAATCTGGAATATCGTAGGTCGGGACCAAAAGTTGTTCTACCAAGAACTCAAACTTAGGCACGTTGCTAGGAATGTCTAGAAGTAATGCAATTCTAGCCATAACTTCTACTACCTTGTTTAGAACACAAGGTATCTGATGAAATTTGACCTTGTCAAAGTACTCCTTAAAACTATCTGCCATGTGTTTTAATGGAGTAAGCTTCTCATCCTTAGTCTCATAATCATCATTTACCTGTCTAATTACTAGTTGAGAATCGCCATATACTTGTAGGTTCTTAATTTTCCACTTGAATGCCATGCGTAACCCTATCACTAGAGCCTACATTTGTATGGAGAAATCTTCTCATCCTTAGTCTCATAATCATCATTTACCTGTCTGATTACTAGTTGAGAATCGCCATATACCTGTAGGTTCTTAATTTTCCACTTGAATACCATGTGTAACCCTGTCACTAGAGCCTCATACTCTGCTATGTTGTTAGTACATGGGAATGCAATCCCGAATGACTTAGGGATGGAATCATCCTGTGGTGTGATAAATAGTATACCAGCCCCTGAGCCATGGTTTGTATGTGAGCCATCAAAGTATAGTTTCAATGTTATGTTTGTGTCAATTGTGAATATAAACTCATCAGGAAAGTCTACAACTAATGGGTGATCTGCTTGTATTGGTGCGTCGGCTAACTGATCAACAATGACTTGTCCTTTAATAGCCTTTCTCTCTACATACTAGATATCATACTCACTAAGTATCATAACCCATTTGGCCAACCGCCTTGTTAATGCTGCTTTGCTTAGAAGATATTTCAGAGGATCTATTTTGGAAATCAACACTGTTTGATGGTTGAGCATATAGTGCCTTAGTTTTTGAGTAGCAAATACTACTGCAAGACATGCATGTTCAATAGTACTATATTTAAGCTCATAACCTACCAAAGTATGACTGATATAGTATACTATCCTTTCATGACCTTCATCGTCATTCTATGTAAGCAATGCTCCGAGTGATGAATGGGTTGCTGAAATATAAAGAATCAGTGGTCGTCCTTCAATAGGTGGCATTAAGACTGGTGGTGTGAGTAGATATTCTTTGATTAGTTGAAAAGCCTCTTGGAACCTAACTGTCCATGCAAAGGGTACCCCTTTCTTAAGTAAATGTTGAAAAGGATGTGTCTTATCTGCTAACTACACTATAAATCTTCTGATGGATTGCAGTATCCTTTGTAATGTCCTTAGTTGATTGAGATTAGTTGGTGGAGGCATGTCTATGATTGCTTTTACCTTGGCTGGATCCACTTCAATGCCTCATCTAGAAATGATATACCCTAAAAGCTTTCTTGATTGTACCCCAAACACACATTTCTTGGGATTTAGTCTCACTTTATACTTCTCTAGCCTTTGAAATATCTTGTCTAAAACCTGTAAATGTTTTGCACTTGTCTTGGATTTAACTATATGGTCATCGACATAATCCTCCATAAGAGTGTGTACAAGGTCATGAAAAATGGTGGTCATGGCATTGATAGGTTGCTCCAGCGTTCTTGAGTCCGAAGGGCATAACATTCCAGAAATACATTCCCCAAGAACATGTGAAATTTGTTTTAGGTTGGTCTTTAGTTGCAATTTTGATCTGATTATATCCTGAAAATCCATCCATAAGGGACAACATCTCATACCCTGCTATCATGTACACTATCATGTCTATGTTAGGCAAAGTGAAATCATCCTTAGGGAAAGCCTTGTTGATATCTCTGAAATCTGTGCAAATGCAGATGCCCCCTGTTGGTTTAGTGACTGGTACAAGATTGGAAATTCAATCTACATAGTCAATTGATCTAATGAAACCGACATCTAACATTTTCTTAAGTTTTTCCTTGACTAGTAAAGCAATCTCTAGGTGCATTTTCCTCAATTTCTATTTCACTGGTTTGAAACCTAGTTGTAAGGGAAAGTGATGTAGAACAAGTTCAAGATCCAGCCCGGGCATGTTTGCATGTGACCAAGCAAAATTTATTTGTCTTTGTGTAGAGAAGTTGTGGAATTCATGCTGCTCTTCTTTTGTCAATGACACTGCAAAATAAACCAGTCGAGGATTCTCTTCTGTGCCTATGTTGACTTCTACTGATTCTTCAATGAGCATGACTGACTTTTCCTATGCAAAGGGGAGAATGTTCAAACCTCCATCCTTAGGTGCCTTAGAGAGGTTTCACCTTCAGATGCATCCTTTATTTTTACTTTTTCATTGTCTAGAGGGCCTTTCAGTTTTCACCTAGAGACTCATCTTTTTTATCTTTTTAATTCTTTTTCTCATTTTTGTGACTGGAGGGTTGAACAAATTCTCTAAAATATGCTTTGTTGTCCAAGTCAATGGTAAAACCAGCCTTGTGATCACCACTAGGTATGCCTTCTCGTAATCCTAGAAACTCAACAATTGCTTCGTCGTTCTCAAAAATGTCTAAGACAAGTGTGTCTTGTTGGTCCCAATCAATAAGTTGGGGATAAACTAAGGGCATGTCATCATCAGAGTTGTCAAAGTTTAATGGAGTCAAGGTAAGGAATGAGTTGTTCATATGGTCACAAAAGTCTTGTACTAAGTCTTTTTTTCTCTTTTGCTTAGATCTAGGTGGATTGAGAGGTGGGCCTAATGCCAAGGTTTGGTTAGATGTATCAGGTTTCCAAGAGGTAGGATCAAGTGATTCCCAATAGTAATGTTTAAACCATTCCTATTTTGTCATATTCTTTGGTGGACAAGAATTTAATGGATTTGGTGAGGATTTCAACATTAAGTCAAGTTCTCCAAATAGCTTGTCAAGGTTCATGGAAGAGGTGGAGGATAGGGAATCCCACTCATATTCGTTTGAGTCTGGGGAGTCACAGTAGTGTTGGTTAGATGGTTCGTGAGATGTCTCAATATCGTTTGAAGCACTTACTTCCTTGATTAAGGGTGATGTGGTACTAGGAACGCCAATCTGAATCAGTTGAAACCCAAGCCCTAAGCCTTTTGGCCACTGAGAAACAAATATTGGTTCAATCCTCCCATCTTGATTTAAGCCTAAACCACTCTATCCATTATATCCCTTGCTTTTCATGATTGTGAAACCTTTGCCATATAGATATGTAGGAATGTGAGCAAGTGAGAGAGGTTCTTCATTATCTTCTCTATATAACCAAGAGGTGACATCTTCTGTATTTACGGATTCTTTGCTTAATTCTCCCCATTTAGTGAAAGTTTTTGTGGGAGGAATGTGTATAGTGACCATAGATTGTCTCCTATCTGGTGTAGGTAAACCGTATGACTTAGGAGGAATCAAATGGATAACACAATAAGATGTCTTCATGTAATATTCTCCACAACCCTTGTCTTGGATCTCAACCCTAGGAATGGCAGGAAATGAAGGTGAAGTGGATGTTCTAGTGAGAGTAGATGGATTGACATAGTTAGATGAATTGGACGATGAAGCCTCTTGGTTAACTGGCACTTGGCGTTGGGGTATCTCTTTTAGATTGGTGCAATATTGAAATGGATTCGGGTCACCATCTATTGTTATTTCAGTGCCATTGTAAGGGAATTTGAGACATCGATGATATGTGGAAGGGACTACCTTCACGGCATGAATCCATGGTCTACCTAACAAAAGGTTGTATGGAAGGGTGAGATCCAAGACCTGGAATTTTGTCTCCATTACAACAAGACCAATTTTGATAGGAAGTGTTACCACCCCTTTTGATTTTCATTCCTCATCGTCATAAGCCTTAATGAAAATACTTTTGGTTGTGTCTAAGCATTCTTCTGAGAAACCTAATTCCTTAATTAGTTTTAAAGTGCACAGATTTAAACCTGCTCCCCCATCTACCAAAACTTGTCTAACTTTAGTGTCATCAACAAGGACTTCAAGATGTAAAGGGTCTTTATGATTTGTCTTTTTAGTTGCGTAATTTTGTTCGAAGAACGTGGCATGATGATTATTGGTCAAGTATCCTACCATTTCCTAGAAATGATTGACATCGAGATCATTAGGGACAATGGTGCTTTGTAAAGCTTTGTCTAAAATGGATCAATACTCAGGGGAGTAATGGTTCCAAGATGGAGATTTGGGTTGGGGTCTTTCCCAATTGATCAATTAAGTTATAGTGCAACTTGGAAGTTTGTGGTGTTTGCTGTGATGGAGGACCTTGGATAGTGATCTTAGTATGACGAGTGTTGACAACACAGTCGGGAGTTGTATTGATGGTAATGGTATTGATATTCTCATTGGCGGTGCGAAGGTGATTTATGATTTGTCCACTATTATAATCATGCTTGATATTAGCGTAGTTGGCTGGCATATTGGTCTTGTTACTCGAACTAGGGACATTTCCTTTCCCATGTTCATGTAGTGGATTAGAAAATACTTGATGATCAATGTTTGATGACTTTTGTTTCTATTTGCTAACTTCAATAATTCTCTTCTCGACAAGATGTATGATATTTTTTAGTTGATGACAATTTTGTAGGTTATATCCCTTAGTTCTATGATAATCACAAAAGGCATTGTCATCCCCCCAAATTGGTTTAAATTGTCCTAGATCATATTGTCTTGGCTCTTGAAGCTGTATAAGATTATGTTGTAACAATTGTTTAAATATATACTCGATG
The DNA here is from genome assembly GCA_007258455.2 of Sequoia sempervirens. Lineage (NCBI taxonomy): Eukaryota > Viridiplantae > Streptophyta > Pinopsida > Cupressales > Cupressaceae > Sequoia > Sequoia sempervirens. The sequence continues at coordinate 58,379,519 of VDFB02358134.1, forward strand.
GGTTCCCCTAAGGGAGTGAACTCACGTTTTTGAAACCTCCTCTGTTGTTGCAGACATTGAGTATTGTGGACCATGTTGGGAGGTTGATTGAAAATGTTAAGTGTGTTGGAAGAAGGGTTAGGTCCTCATAATGTGATGATTGGTCCCGCTTGTATAGTTTTAGCATCAACTATCCCATCATTGGTAACGTTTTTGTACCGAGACCAAAATCTGTTTTTGTCATTGGGGGTGTTTTGCACTATTGGATTTCTGTTGGATGTCGGTGTCTTAATTTATCCTTTTTCAATGAGATCCTTTTCTATTATAACCCCTTTTTCCACTAGTTCTGAAAAGGATGTGCAACAATGTACCCTTAAGTTACTCCTTAGTTTTGCATTAAGGTTTTCTTGGAACATAGTGACTTTTTTGTTTTTCAGGTATCTCGACAGGACACTGGTTGGCTATTGTCCTCCACCTCTGGAAGAAAGTGATGAAAGTTCCTCCTTTGTCTTGTGTTGTGTGACACAAGGTTGCTATATTTATCTTGTGGTCTATGTTGAAGGAGAATTGCTCAACAAATTTCTCAGCCAGTTCACCCTATGATTTGATGCCATAGTCTAGACCTGAAAACCACTCGAGTGTAATTCCTACAAGACTTCTTGGAAATAGTCTCATAAGATATGTGGGGTCATAAGCGACATCTATGCACATGATAGAAAGTTTCCTTATATGTTCTATCAGATTTTGTTTGCCATTATACTTTAATAAGATTTGGTATGGCATACTCATGAGGGAAAGGTGTCATGTACAATGATTTATCAAAGGGAAATGGGCATATGTCCTTTGTTGAAAAGGTTTTATTAGTTGACACCACCATGTTATCCATTTGTGTTTGTAGTGCATGCATTTGTGTTTGTAAGGCATCAACCTAGGTTAATTATTTGTTGGGTGGATTATGCGGATCTATGCATGTATTTTGAAATCCAAGGTCTTGTGATGGGTTTTGATTGAATGTTGGTATTTGATGTGGATTTGGATTCAGAATGTTGGTGAATGTGTTCTGATTCAGAATCTGTGTGAATGGGTTTTGACTTGGAATCTGTGTGAATGGATTATGACTGCCAATTTGGGAGAATGAATTTTGACTGCCAATCTGGGAGAATGGATTCTGATTGCCATATTGAAAAGGGGGAATTCCTCATTTGTGTAGTCTGCGGTATAGTACTAGCGACATGAACACTAGGTATGGCTGTTGACTATGGTATGGTACCGGTGACACTGACATTTGGTGTAGAAGCTAACATTTTAAATCTTTTATTCCCAACAAGAGGACCAAGGGGAGTGGATGATGATGCCCCTTTAGTGTAATTAAATCCTGATGTCATGCCAAATGTACCGAATGGAGATGTACGGACTATCATACTCTATGTAAGTATGCCAGATGGTATGGTTGTATTAACCTGAGGTATAGAGGTAATAGCAGTCGTTTCAATTGTCCCTTGTGTAGGTTGAGTTTTTAAGGTGCTAATATCAAATCCTGTAGGTAAGGTATTACCTTCAGCTAGAAATTTGGCTAAGTATCATTGACGATCATTTGCTAGATACTCATCTACAAAAGAGGCAAACTCAGGGTCTTGTGCAGCAACCTCTATGTCTTCCGATCTAATGTGTCCTTGAGGGTTTCTAGTGGTGAATTTTTCCAACAAAGTCCTCTGAGGTCTTGACGAGAATTGATTGATGAATTCATTTGGGTTCGACATCTTTTCTCTCTCTTTTCTCTTAGACCTAGTTTCAATCATGTAAGGTAAGCTCAATATGTGAGGAATGCAAAACTATGCGTATGGACAGTATGACTCTAGTCTATGTTTTTGGGATTTTCTGAATGCAAAATAAGGAATGTTCTAAGATGACACTAGTTTAGGATGACAATATCTAAAGATGCAAATTCTAAGCAAGCTTCTAAGGTAATATATTTTGTAAACCTGAGATGAGGGTACCAACTACCTAAAGTCTAACCAAGGTGTTGATTTAGTTATGTCAAGGAACCAATGTAGGACTAGGATCAAAGATAAGTTAAGTTTTCTAACAAGACTAATGAGCTAGGAAGACTCTCTATAGGACAGAGGATATGATGACAAGACTAGGTTCAATGATATATTTCGTTGACGCTATGGTTTTTCCAAAGTGTAGAAAGTGGACCTATTCTAAATTTTGTAAAAATGACTTTCCTAAAAGTTTGATCTAAAGATAATATGTATTCTAAGATGAAACTAAAACTCAGAAATGGGATGACTATAGTACATGACTAAATGATACCTAAAGGATGCAAAATTGAGCAAATCATTTCAGGTTTATGTCCAAGGACTACCGTGAAAAGACAGATCAATCACTGGTATGACTGTGTCAACTGGACTGTGACTATAAATTCTGGTTTTCTAATACTCAAGCAGATGTGTCGTAGAATTTCACAGACGTGGTTATGTTTCATAGTTGAGGTTTTCTGGTAATCAATTGCGAGTTTCTGGTGAAATTTAGTATATGGTATTAGACAATTGCAGTGTAGTTTATGATAGATGTGACTCGTTATGGAAATTGCAACTCAGACTACATCAGATGTGGTTTTGTAAACTCTATGCACTGGTAAAAGTTCTACGACAGTGGAAAATGCGTCGTTCTAGATTGCAATTTCTGCTCACCTTTTCAGATGCGTCACAAAATGTCATAAGTGTGGTCTTTTAAATCAGATGTAGTTTTGGACAAAGCAAATGTGAGCTAATCTGGTAGATGTGACTTTAGGCTAAACAAATGTGACTCGACAGAACAATTGCGACTCTCTAGTTAATAGTTGCGACTTTGTTGACAGTTGTGTGTTTTCAGTGAATGGAGATATAAAATTGATGCTATTTTTCATGATCAAGTTCTGGAAAACAGAGACAATCATAAGACAAAGTGTTTTTAGTTTGATTTTGGACTCAAAGAACATTTAATTTGACAACAGACAAGCACATCCTAGGCTATGTAGGACAGTATTTACTGAGTTCTCACTTGGGTTTCCCCAGCTACGCTTATTCAAGGAGGATGATTAGTAGCTTGACCCCTCTGGCTCCCCTCCACGACTCATTAACCTCATTCGGGGCAGCCAAGCTATAGTACCCATGAACATCCCATGGCATACTTTCATCTCTACATATTAACTATAAGAATATGAGATGGCTTCACAGGTCTGACCTGTTGCACCAATAAATAGAAGGATTTTGGACATTACAAACAAAGGTGTTTAATTCAGGAATTTTCTTTGTAGGGCATGATCCATGCGGCGAGAGTCCCCTTTCGAATCCATCTCGTTGGAACCATACGCATGATTCGTTGGGCTTTCCCCAAGAATCCACTTTTATATACCAGTTGGAAGTCCCCCGGGTTCAGGGTGCTACTGGTCTGAGTCATCCTAGGGTGAGTACTTTTTCCCACCAAAACAGGCCCAAGTTCTAGAGTCAGTAACTGTTTCTCTTACACCTAGGATCACACGGATGTGCAAGGGGAGAGGATACTTCGATATACTGAATCATGAGGGTAGTAAAAAAATTGTGCTTTCACACCAAACACAGTAGACACTTGCTAATTTTAATCCAAATGAAATATTTGCTACACTACCAAACAATCTATTTCAAAAATTTAACTATGGTCTTTGACATGCGTTTTGTAGAAAGATTCATTAGTAGTTTTGATATTGGTCTTCGACTATTGATCTACAAAAACTTCGTTAACTCCTCAAGACACATGCTGAAAACAAAAGATTAGCAAAAATAAAAACATGAAATGAAGTTGTAAATTGAAAATCTAAACCTAAAATTTTACCAATCAGATGCGTCTTTTTCTTTGTCAGCTGCGTCGCGGGATTTTACCAGTCAATTGCGACTCAAAAAATAACAGATGTGTGAGGATTTTTTAGATGCGTCACTTTACTCATCACATGTGGCTCAAAATATCAATTGCATCATTCTGGCTTGCAAATGCGTCACTTTAAGTCAAATGCATCACTTTACCTTGCAAAGGCGTCACTTTAAGTCAAATGCATCACTTTAGCTTTCAAATGTGTCACTATAGCTCAAATACATCACTTTAGCTTGCAAATGCGTCACTTTATCTCAAATGCATCACTTTATCTTGCAAATGGGTCACTTTAGCTCACAATCATAAAAAAATCATGTTTTTCTTGTAAAAAATGCTCCCCTTAACCAAAATATGCAGTATAATATATGAATTTTCATTTCTCAACCCTTCTAAATGCAATCGTGCTATTTGTTTGACCTCAAATGACTCTCAAAAGTGTGATTTGAAATATTCTTCAAAAGTACCTACACCCTTCAAGACTAAAAACACCAAAAATTTCCAAACAAAGAATGTCAATAAAGAGGGTTAGTAGTTCACATCGGGTTCACCAAATGTAACATCTAGAAAATGCAGAAGAAAGGTTGAAAGCACACAACAATGCAATCAAGGCTCTAATGCAATCTAAGCTAAACAACAGAGAATAAAGGAAAGCTAAAACATAAATAAACTGAACAACCTCTCCCAATATCTAAGTAATTCCATGTATAACCTTGATTTCCCTTCTCCATTTTGCCGTTGTAGTATAATTGCCCTCAAATTTCTCTTGTGCAAGTATAGCCTGTGATAATGATTTAGCAAAACATCAAAGATTCAAATAATAGATATGCTTCGAAAAGTCATAAGATTTCAGGAGAGATTGAAATGATGAAAGACAGATCAATTTATAGAAAATTGATCATTCGAATGACATGCTAGGATTGAAAGATCGACGAACGGTTGAGATCGAAAGATTAGATATGCATTCTGATAACTGTTAGTAGTGACATGAGTGATTAAAATTTGAAATAGAAATAAAGATTAAATAAATGATTAAATCTTCGAGTTTGGTATTTGAATGAAAGGCATTGCAAAATTTGACCAAGCACACATTATCATTGAGCCTCAAGTCAACAGGAAATCTATTCATAGCCTTTTGAAATCCAGTATTGAAATCAACAACAATTTCATTTGAACCTTTAGAGATATTATTGAATTCACTCAACAATAACCTAATATCAGTCTTATCACCATACTATTCTCTAAACAACCTCTTAAATTCCTCCCATGACCTAATGCTTTCTACTAGAAAGGATCTGTACCAATCCCTGACATCTTCAGTGAGTGACTACATAAATATTTTCATCATAACATCTTTAGCCTCCACCTCTAAATCATCCATTATATTGATAAATGATCTTAAGTGATCCTCACCACTTATTTAATTATTTCCAAAGAATCTAACTAATGCAGCCCTAATATCATTAGGGAATTGGTTTGTGTAACCAGGTATCCCACCAAAGCGTAATTGTATGTACTTATCCACTTGCATAGGACTTATGGTGAATTGGTCTCTTTGATCATTATGAGGTCCATTATCATCTTGATCACCAGACTGCTTATTACCTCTCCCATTACCACCTCCACAATCACCACCATTTCCACCTCCAGATCCACCTCCATATTGGGTATTCTTATTTTTGTTGCTCCCTGCACCTCCACCACCTTGACCTCCACCACCACTACTACCAGAGATATTTCCACTTGATTTAGTATTTTGTGATTGGGGATCAGGAATGGAATGACTAGAACTTTAAGCTCCTAGATCTAGAATGGAGGTTTTGAGAAATGCAATCTTCTTCTCTATCTCTACATTTGTGGCAAGGATTTCCATGTTACTTAGCTCTTGTTGCAATTTTTCATTAGCTAACTTCAACCTCAACACTTCAAGATCAGGAGCACCCGCATTTGATGGAATGGATTTAGTTTGTGCACTTGTGGTAGATGTAGTAACACTTTTGTTTGTATTTGTATTTTCTTTCTTGGGATGACCCATAGGTTTCTTTCCATTGTCTACGGGCTGGGATTTCTTAATAGCAGTAGAGAGATCTAAGACTTTAGTTGCTACAATAGAACTACTGTATGTGCTCATAGTAGTGGTTCCCATAGGAATAGTCACTTTAGGCTGATCAAAGGTTTCCCTAACAATAGGTTTAGAAGGATCTTTAGGAATTGGTTCTTCTTTAAGCATCTCTCTCATCCTTTCTACCCTTTTCCTCAGAGAATCTCTCTCTATCATAGTAGCTTTTATTTTTTCTTCTCTTTCTTTTGCTTGCTTTAATCCCAGCTCTTGAAGTTTCACCTCCTCTTCTCTTAGAGCTTGTATATCCTTATTTATATCCTCCTCAGCCTCTAAAGTAACATCAAATTCACTAGGTTTTGGGGTATAATAAGTAAGATTTTGTGGTTCTCTTTCATAAGAGTGATGTGAAGTTTTGCTACGAGATCTTCCTCTTGGATTGAAAATTTCATCATTAAAAATAGAGGTACCCCCAGGATTTTCCCTTCTAGCTAGGGATTCACCTTCTTTATCCTAAAATTTCCATAATTCAGATTCCTTTGATGTTAAAGGATTATGATCAAGCTGAATAGTAGTAATAGGAGGTTCATTTGTGGTATGAGTTTCCTCATTATTAGAGGGTATACCATAATCAAATGTTTCTTTAGGAGCATTTGCATTTAAAATTTTATATGCATTATCAATATTGTTAGCAAACTTGCTTCAATGTTCTTTGCTATCCATGATGACTTCTTACTCTATGGTAGTTTAGATTCCAACTTCTACTCAAGATTCTTCTTCATATTGATCCTAGTTCCTCTCATGGCTACAAATATCTTCTTACAATTATTCTTCTCTCTCTTTCTTTGAATTTTTAAATTTGCACTTGCATAAGAGACTTTAGAGTCTCCACCCACTATATAGGGAAATGAAAATATGTTGTAATTTTGAGAAGCCTTTGAAATTTTAGAGAAAAATTGCAACATACCTCGATAGGAAACAAAAAGTGGGACTAGGAATTGACTCACAAAGAATAATGTAACCTATGATGAGAACTTTGCATAATTTTTTTAGACAATGAAGAATCATGAAATTCATTGACTTTGACTATACCAAATCTGACCTAGAGACATTGGACTAGCTTTTTCCCTAGAGCAGAGTCACCAATCTGTTGGTTATTTTTAATGAACCAAACTTAATCTCATCAATTATCTATGAATTTTCCAAATTCAATGGTCAATAACTTTTAGGATTAGCCAACAAATAGGTGAAAGCTTGCTAGGTTTTCCCTTTGCACTTCAAGGTTTGCAAAACTTGGGAGGGTGATCCCTACAATGTATCTTTATATACTCTTTTTCCAATTATCATATACATTGTAAATTAATAGATGGATTCTCCTTCAATTGCTTAACAGGTGAAATACCCAAAATATCTAGCTAATTCTCATGGTAACATCATATTTAAGCATGAGAAAATGTTATAATTCAACTCTACATATATTCATAGAAAAAATGGATTTTAAGATTGATTTTCAATGTAGATGCTATGAAAGATCTAGGAAAATAAACAGTGTCATATCTTAGGGTGGAGAATTCTAAATCATATAATTTTGAAACAAAGATTTTGTCAGTGCCTCTTACACCTTTAGGGTTTTGGACCTAAAAGGAGAGAGACAAAGATCAACTCTTCATTCAAGAAAAAACCCTTGAGATTTCAATGCAAGGGAGATTGAAATCTGATGAACGGAAGGTTCAATGGAAATAATAACAACAAATGAGGGTTCACCATCAAGTGGAAACTTGGGAAATGCAATATTTTTGAAAACACAATGTGATATGCAAACATATACTAAATGACCTAGAAATGACCTGAAACAAAACAAAAAACTGTAAAACTAAAAGTATGCACCTAGAAATGTGTTGAAGATTAGAATGAAGACTGGAAATGCTCTTGATTCTGAAATTTTGAACTACTGAGACTCATTCGTCATTCTAGGTGAATTAATCCCAAATTTGGAAAACTGTACCAGAGCCTGTTTCAATTTTTTGAATCCACAATTTTTTTTGGAAAATAGGTATAGTGGGACTCATACATCACTAATGGAATATGAGTCCACATTGGATTTTTTGAAAAATCGAAAGTGGAATCGAAAGCTCTCAGTCTGCTCTTTCTATTCCTCCAGGTGTCCAAATATGAAACCCTAATTTCTAGCACTATAAGTGACTTTTTGTGGATATTTTTACCTAGCTAATAAGGAGATGACTTCAACAAGTTTGCAACTTATTCTTCAACAATCTCCAAGCCTTGAAAGTACCTAAATCTATAATCAGAAAGAAAGAGAGAGAAATGTTGAATGTTAGGGAATAGGGGTTTGCCTTGGTCAAACCCTATTTAGGTAGTTAAACCAAAATGAAGAAATAATATGAAGCATGAACATGAAATAATGGAATTAGAACCTTTCCATGATGATAGATCTTGAATTAGTACAACACCGAATGAAGAATATGCCCTTGAATGCTTTAGAAAACTATTTTGATGACTTAAAATACCAAAACCCTAGCTTGCTTGACTTGAGATGGATAATGAATGATGAATGAATGATGAATGAATAATGAATTAGGGGTGAAATGAGAGGGAAAACACTATATTTATACACAATTATGCAATAATTCCCAAAAATACCACATCACAGGCCAACCTTAGATCTTAGAAAATAATAACCCGCCAAAAATTTGAAATTATTTTTATTTTTGTGCCAAAGGGGACTCATTTTCCCCTAGTGGTGAATGGGTCCCACTTAGGAATTTTAAGTGGGTGCTAGAAATTAGATGTATTAAATGATGTTTATTAGGATTATTTTCAAAAATACACTTAAGTAAGGCCTATAAGTGTAAAATGGGGCCAATTAAAGCATAAGAAAGGGTAAAATTATTGTTGACAAGCCTAGAAAAGCGTGAAAGTTTGTTACAAAACTTTACAACACTTTGAAATAAGGATTGGTAAGTGATAAAAAGAGGTTGTTTAGGTGAAATATAATAATAAGGTCCTAGAAAATTGTGAAAGTGTATTACAACACTTCACAACACTTTTGCAAGGCATCATAAAATTCTTATTAATTCACAAGGGGCCAAGACCTAATGTTAATGTGTTGACCACATTACAACACTAAATCAAGGTGATGTTAAGTCTAATTAATCATTAATTATTCCCATATCAAGCAAGAAATACTTTTTCCTACACTACAAATTGAAAACATAAAACAACATTACTCTTGTCATAACACAACCTATCAACAATGCCTTACACCATTGATACTAGAATCTTAGCCAACAATACTTAATGATCCATGTATACATTCACATAAACATTCATTCATGTTAATACATATTTAACTCATTCTTTGAATAAGTGTAATAACAATGAAAAAACATTCAAGGAAAGACAAGAAGATGAAGATAAGTAATCTTTGATTTCTTTATATTCAAAATCTATGTAAAGTATGTAATGGAGAAAACTAGCCTCAAATATTTTTCCATTTATATTCCAAATATGACAATAGTGCTATACATTCACCATTACAAGACTCAAAAGACTCTTAAAACATAGAACAAACTCATATTCTATCATCTAGACTCACCTACAAAACTTCTCTGAGATCAATCTGCTAGCCACCTCATACAATTGTCCTTGAATTCCCTTTTATAAGAACAAGGGAGCAAAACAAGCTTTGAGCCAGATTGTACGCATGTCATGTTTTTATTTAACATACCATTTACATTCAAAGGTAATTATATTTGCAAAAATATGAGAGGGAAAACCAATGTAAGAAAAAAGTCCTTTTCATTTGTTGATGTAGATACTTCCCACTCTCCAAAAATCTCCTTAGTCGATGAACATACATTTTTCATGAGAAAAATAATTTCCACATGCTCACCAAGATTGCAAAACTTAAAACATAAAAGCATTAAAACGAAGAAAATAGAGCACCTCCACATCAGCAACATTTGTCATCAACTTCATAACCGAGAGGAGATAATTTTTAACCATACTTTATCTAAGGATTAATCTATAAATTTTCCAAGCCATGTATTATAATCCTCCTCAGTGGGCCATTGAGTATCCAAAAATCTATACACCTTAGCATTGTGCTAATTATATCTGAAATCAATCAATACCCTGGCCTCTTTAACAAATGTGTCCATGTTTACCTCAATCCTTGTCACATCATCAACAATACTATTTAACATAGTATAATTAGTGAGGCTGATTGCTTCCTTAAAGTGTGGGAGAAAACCTACCAACTCATCCTTCCATGTGTTGAAGTCCTTCAGTTCTCCTTTATCATTCAATATCTTAAGAATTCCATGCCCCTCCATATCTCTAAATATCTTCAACTTGTTTTGTTACTGCACACCCAATTTTATATGAAATTTGATATGGTACCCAATTAATTGTTGAACAAGACAACTAAGAGGGGTGGGTGAATCAGTTGTGACAAAATTTAACCTTGAAAACTTTCACTGAAGATTAGATCAATCACAAATCTTTACTCTGCTCAATGATTAAACATTAAATGCAAAGGTAGAAAATGAAAACCATCACACATACACAATAACTCTAGATTTACGTGGAAATCCCAATGAGGGAAAAACCACGAAAGGATTAGCTCATAATAACTGTTGGAATAGTCTCACTACTAGAGTAGGCTCACTACCAAAATACAAGACTCACTCCCTAGATCAAGACTCGTTGTCCAACAAGGGTTAACCACCTGGAGGGCTCACTGCCACACATATACAAAGAAGATAGAAGAGTTATAGAGAGAAGAAAATCTCAATGCAACAAATATTTCCACCATAGTTCACTCAACCTCTTGCAGACATACATGAATGATAGAGTACACCTTCCACTCACTGCTTCCAAAAACTCAACATTTAGACTTCGCATTGATCTACCAAACTCACATCATATACACACTGTTTCACATCCAATTCACATCTATCTTGCTCTATTTCTTTGTATTATCTCTTTGTACACCTTTCACTAATATCTCATCTTGTATTTATACCATCTTCAACTTTGAAACATATCCAAAGTTGACCATATATCATTTGAATTCAAATTAGGTCAGTGCCAAAATATTCTAGGATGGAATTAGAATTAGGGTGACCTAGACACACGGTAAGAGAGGACCTAAATACGTTCCAAGATGCTTCATTAACTTCAAAAGTAGTGTTTTAACACAATTTTGACCAAACCAATGCAAAAAACATGGAACAATTAAGCACACAACTCTTAACACGATCCAATATTTCCAGACAACAAAATTATCTTCAACATGATCATATCACCTTAACTCTAGAACTGCAAGTCATAAGACTCGAAAAAGAAGAAATCCAGAGCAACTACATTTCTCCTAGACCTCAGCTAGAAACCCTAAAAAGTATAGTTCATATCTAGTGAACATAACTTGCAATGTACAACAATCTAGAAGCCCAAGTGCTAGATATAGAAGCTTTCAAAAACCATGATTAACATATTTGAACCAAACAAACATAGGAGAAAATCCTAGAGAAAAACATGAAGCAACCACTAAATACTTGCAACCTTTCCATTACAATTTTCTCAATATCCTCAACATATACAATGAGTAACCTGTAACCATGACATCAATGACAATAACAACCAATTGATAACCAGTTAACTAGTTGACATCAATGACAACACCTTCATTCTTGCAACATTAATCAACTTCCTTTATTAAATTAGGAATGTGTCTAGGTGCCTCAGGGTCCTCCTTCATATTTGGTATCATCTCCTTCAAAGCTCCTACCCCTAGAACTCCACTTACACAAATCATTGTGAAAGGCGGTTTGTACTTGAGTATAACTCTGGTGAGCTTCATGAATGTTCTTATAAACATCATAAATGTTATCAAACCTATGCACCAATCTAGAAACCATGTGCTTTATAATATCATCAAAAATATCTTTGGCTAATTTTGAGGTCTCCTCTTTAGCCTTCTTCACATTCTCTTTCTCCATCTGTAGTTCTTCCTTTAAATTCTTGATCCTTAAGGACAAAGACTCCCTGTCCTGTGAATATAGACAAGAGGAAGAGGAAATTGCATAAGGTAGGTTCTTCTATGCTGAGATGGCAGTAGTAGCAACCATTCTATTGTATTCATCCAGTAGCCTACTATAATTCTCCAACAACTTTTCATACCTTTCCTGTGAGATTTGGGTTGTGTCCACACCCAACATTGCAACATGCATTGTCAATTGTGTAGCTTGAGTAGGAGTGATCTCAGTGGCTCTTTTCACCACCATAAAACCAATTAGTTCCTTAACTAATTTAGCAAATTTTGGCTTCCTAGTATTGGGTGCCATAGAGTATATTGCAAGAGTATGCAATTTTGGGCTAAACCTCAAACCAAACACTTTATTGTCAAAGTGATCCTAAGAAATAGAAGCACTAGGATCATTCCTTATTGCATCTAATGCAATAGCTGATGTGAGATCCCATCTAGGAAACAAAAGAACACCACTTCCTTTAACCAAACTCCTTGCCTCCTCAGGTGTAATGACATCAATCTCCTTCATTATTTTATCTTCCTTTGCTTTCTTAGCCTCCTCTTGCAATGAGGGGTCAACTTCTACATTTGTGTCATCAATCCTTTTCTTGATGTCTTGGCTCTTGAGTTGGATGCAAAAATCCATAAACTCCTTAGTTTGGATGAAGGTGTCATCACTCATAAAATATTTGTAGGCCTTTATTCTGACATCATCATCTTTATCCTCATCATATTCCCATTTAACCATCCTACTAGGAGGGAATACAATATTTAGAACACCATCCCTTTTAGGGGTAGGGAATCTCTGTTCAACTTCCTACTCCATAGGAACATGTTTAGCAGATTCCTCATGTACATGGTCCCCACCAACCTACTCTGTTTCAAAATAATTCACCAAAGGGGCAACTTTTGGTTCATCACCTTCCTCCATTGCTTGTATTTGAGTTCCCTAATTTTTAGATTGAGCCGGTTGTCTCCTTACTTGTGCATCATGGTGCTCCTTGGCAAGCTTGGCTTTTACTTCAGCCTCTTTCACCTTTTCAAAAAATCTTTTATCTTTGAAATCTCCTAATAGCACCTTGGATTGAACATGTTGGTCCTTTATCTCAACGTAAGGACTTACATAGAAGGGATTTTCTTTCAATATTTTCTCCTCAATGGCTGATGTAGGAGCATCTAGGGTGTAAGAGCAATCTTGCATCACCCAAAAAAAAATGTTGTTTCTTTTCAATAAGGGCTAAATTTAGTAGGGTTACTATTTTAGTAAGTTTGCATTTATGCACAGTTGGACACAAAATATTACACAAACCTCTAGAATGGTAAATTGAAGCCAATGGTGAAGAAATCACTTCAATACCATTTGTCATTTGGGAGATTAAAATTTTAATTTTTGAAAATCCTAGTAAAATCTTTAGGGTCAATTTTGAGGAACTTAGAGGCTCCGAATGGGCCTAAAAAAATGGTGTAAAATAAAATTTGATGGCCTTTAGGCCCTAATTTTTGGCACAATATTTCTTGATACCTTTCTGAAATGGTATTATAATAGAAAATCCAATGGTCGGATCAAAAGTTATGACCCTGCGAAGTTGTAATATGAAAATTAATAAAATTTCAAAATATCATCCTGAGGAAGTTAGACTTTCTAGAAGATTCTAGGGTGGTTACACCTTCCAAATAAAGGATGTAAAGGGGGACTATAGAGGGGAGGTAGAGTAGAGTAGATGGTGGTTCCGATTTGCAGATTTGCAGATTTATGTAATCAAAAAGCCTATGTGATGGAAAGTATAATGTTGTAATTTCATTTTCATTTCAGTGATAATAGAAAATATTTTCTTTCCTTCTTGCATTTTGTTTGTGTAATTATTTGTTGTTTTTGTGAGTTTTAGATTGTAAGGGGAGTACCCTTCATCAATGGCACAAATTTTTCTCCATTCATTCTTCCTCTTAGCATATTCTGTGTAGAGGAAGTGGTGGTGGAACCCAAAGCTTCCTCTTGCCTTCCTCTCCTTTTCAACTACTTCCTTAGGATAACAATTCATTACTATATCTTGTTTCATTCTATAATTATTGATGAGAGTGCCAAATTTATCAATGCCCTCTTTTGAGGTGACCACAAAACATGAAAATGCACATTTAGGATTTATAAGAGATGCTTTCCTAGCACTCCCGAAGTTCTCTTTATCCATGGCATATAACTACCACATTATCTCCATGAAATCAATTCTATCTGATACATAAAGTGGTAGCCGATGGGATGGCACCAAAGCTCCAAAAACTCTGATTATAGTGTAATGAGTATGCAAATACTAGTCCCATAGTTATGCTTCTATGTTGTATTTTATTGAAACTCCCATGGTCTCAGAATTTTCTTCACACCCCTAGAAAGTTTGTAAATAGATTTCAAACCCAATTGCTCCAAAAATCCAAACTTGAACCCACTACAGAAGGTAGAAGAGTTTGAATTAGGACAATGCATATCCCAAATGTTTGTCCACATTTGCATGAGTAATTCATTGTCTTGGCTATCTCTTTCTCTTAGCCTCATAAAATTTCTCCACACCTTCCTACCCTTCCACAACAACATATGCATTAAGAGTGAATATGGATGAACTTCAGAGGGAGCCTTTCATCCTTTAAGCTCACCCAATCCTTATGAATTTCCTCTTCCAAATAGGAAGCACAATCAAACATCTTGTTTTGCTATTTGTTTTGTATATCAATGGCCATAACCATCAAAGCGATGCTCATATTTATATAATATTTCTTGGCTAAAACTTGGCATGACCCATAGTTAGTTTTCTTGAAATAGTCTTCAAATTCATCATAGTCGAAAGGTTTTTCATTCATAGGTCCAAAAGATACACCTTGCTTATTTAGACAATGTCTTCTATTCCTTGGTAGGAGATTCTGCCTATAACCATATTTATTCTTCTCATACTCTTGATATAGGTTATCAAAATTGATTGAATGAGTTGCAGAGGGATTTAAATTGAAAACATCTATAATTTGGCTTCTTGTAATTTCCAACATGGGGTGCCCATATGAAAAACTCTTAATTACTCTGTAATTGGGGTCATAACATCTGGCCAACTCTAGAATCAAAACTGTCTCCACAAAAAGTTGGGAACAATAAGCTTGCCAATGCCAGATGTCCAGAGATGACATGTTGGATGACTTGCAAACCTTTTGTTGAAACCATCAAGGAAAATCTCCCAACCAATCTAAGGCACAAAAACATCACCTACCCCAAACACCAAATCCTGAAAGTGGCTTGTCAAAACACCTTCACCAGTTTCACCTTTGAAGCTAGACCTTTAGATGCTTCCTCCATAAACCTAGTGAAGTCCCTTTTCATAGACCTCTTCTTGGATGCCTCAGATACTTCTGGTTTTGCTACACAATCGATGGTTCTCCCTCATCCTCGCCTATCACTTTTTTCTTTCAACCACCTTGCATTAAAACAATGATGATACCCTAGGAGATCACCACATGGCTGCTCCCTATTCTCCATTACTTCTTTTATAAGTCTATCGCACATTGCGGTAACACCATCGCTTGACAAAATGAAATGACAATGTGAAGACTTCCTCCGATGGAGAGAATATTCGTAGGAATATTCTCCCATTACTCATTGCTTATTTCTATAGTGTTTCAAAATTTAAAACATATTCTAGCGATGTACCCACCTCAAGCGATGCAAAGGAAAATAGAATTTCACCATCGTTCACCGCTCATCGCTAAAGTTCATTTGAAATGAAAAAAGTTTTAGCAATAGGTGATGGACGAGTGATGGCACATGATTTTGACAGGTGACACCATCACAATCCTTCATTGTTTGTTTCTCATCGTGCATTGCTGGAATGAGTTAAGAGATAAGAAGTTTTCAGTAATGCAAAGAACTTGTTGGTTATTTTTAATGAACCAAACTTAATATCATGAGTTATCTATGAATTTTCCAAATTCAATGGTTAATAACTATGATGATTGGCCAATGAATAGGTGAAATCTAGGCTTTCCCTCTACACCTTGGGCTCTATAAAACCTAGGAGGGTGATCTCTACAATGTATCTTATGATACTCTTGTGCATATTATCACATACACTATAATTCAAACAAATAATTCTTCTTCAATTTTTTAATACACAAAATACCTTAAAGATTTGGCTAACCTTCATGGTAATATCTAACTTAAACATGAGAAAATATTATGATCTAGCTTGACATACATTCACATAGGAATTTGAGATTAAAGTTAATTTGAATGTAGATACTAGGAATAATTTAAGAGACTGTAACATCAAATGACTAGTGCCTTATCCTAGGGTGGAGAATTCTAAACCGTATAATTAAAAATATATAATAACATTATTTTTGTCATGACTATGCCTATCAATGATGCCTTAAACCATTAATACCAGAGACTCAACTAGTAATACTTAGTGATCCATACATAATTTCATAAAACTTCATTCACGTTAATACAATTTAACTCATTCTTTAAATAAGAGTAATAACATTGAATAAACATTCAAGGAAAGACAAGATGAATGACATAAATCTTTAATTAATTTATATTAAAAATTTATGCAATGTTTACAATGGAGAACACTGGCCTCGAATATCTTCCCATTTTAGATATCAAAAGATGATAGTACCGCTATATGTTCACCATCACAAAATTCAAAAGACTCTTAGGACCTAAGATAAACTCAATTCTATTATCAGACTTGTTACAAAATTTCTTTGAAATCAATTTGCTAGCAACCTCATACAATTGGCCTTGAATTCCCTTTTATAAGAACAAGGGAGCAAAACAAGCTTCAGGTCAAATTGTACACATGTCATGTATTCATTTCAAAACCACATTACATCAAAAGGTAGTTACATTTTCCCAAATACAAGGGAGAATTTCATATAAGACAAAAACCATTTTCATTTGCTGATGAAGATTCTCCCACCTTCCAAAGGATCTTCAATCGGTGCAAAACATTCTTTCTATGAGAAACGTACTTGTTCCACATGCTCCAAAACTTGAAGATGAAGAAACATAAAGAAAAGAAAGAAGAAAATCCAAAGTATATCCTATCTGCACTCTTTCTCATTAATTTTAAACTAGGGGGAATATAATATTTAATATTGCTATATCTAAGGCCTAATTTGTACTAATTCCAAGCCATGTATTGTATCTCTCTTGTTGTAATCTTCATTTTTGTAGACCTACAACCAAAATTTTTGTCACCACCTCAACACTACAACAACCTAGTCATCTAGTACATCACTATACTTTCTCCTCCATAGCTCAAAATCATCCTCAAAAGGCCAATTGAACTCAATAAACTTGTCAGGTTTTTCCCTATATGGAGTGTAATTAATCACTACCTGTTTGGCCTCATTGTGAAACTCAAGGAAAATCCTTGTATGAGTGAGCATGTCCATACTATTATTTAGCATCTCTATTTTGACTCCATCAAAAATTAATTTAGCCTGAGTGGCTATCACCTTATGTGCCTGGTCCTTCCACTCTTGTAGGGGTTTGATTTCATCATTTTCACTTAAAATGTCTAGGAGTAGGCTAAAACTCCAATCATCAAATTTTTTCACCAACTCTCAGATCTTTGCCTCCAATGGTTCAATCATCCCTTGGAAATCTTGGATTCCACCCACAAGCTTGAGAGTAGGTTGAATAATGAGTGGCTTGTTTGCATCATGCTTAGATCGAATTGCCATAAGCCTCAAATCCAAGAACCTAGGAATCCATCTTTCCATTAGTGGGATATCCACTCCCTTATCTTTATTAAAGTTCCTTATTGCACTGAACATGGAGTAATTTGAATGGATATTGATTAATCTTTTTTCCATCCCCTTATTCAGGTGTTCAAGTATTGTTGTCACAATTTTGAGGTTGCTTAAGCGGATTAGCTCATCCTACTGCTTACACCTATCTTCATTAACTTTGAGCTGCTCAATCAATGTTTCTTTGGTAACCTCCTTAGCTTGAGGCACATCTGATGTTTCATGAGATGATTTTGCAATTTGCACATCCTCAAATTATAGAAGTACATCGTCATTTTGGACTATAGATGGTGAATGAATTGGAAAAGGAGGAGGCATAATTGGGGCTTGAGATGTGCCTAGATGTATTGATTGGAATTTCTGCTTCCACAAGGCCATTTGTGTTTGCATCAAGTATAATATTTTTATGGCTCAAATTGTATTCTACCACCATCTCATTGTATTTAGTCCTAAATTTATCTCTTTCTTCTGTCAAGGACTCAATTGTATCCTTGGTAAATTGTGCCACATTAACATTGATTATTGCTACTTCCAGGATGAATGTATTTGATACTCTCTTTATAATTATTCCTCCCTATTGAATATTCAAAATACTAAGAGGGGAGGGGTGAATAAGTACTCCTTTGAAAAAATTAAATTTTTTGAATAGCTGTCCACATAACATAATTGTTGGAAGAGTATGCCTCAATCATCACAAGCTGAAACCTCCATTGGAGTCAAGTCGGTGTGATAGCTCTTATGTCTGGCCGACTAGTAGTTTGGAACATCATGTTTTGTACAGGTCGCTGTGACCTATCTTTTGTCTCACCGAAGGATCATATCGCTGTGACAAGAAGCTTTCGGTATGACCTCTTACCGTGTGGAAATCTTTGGCCAACAGGCCATTCAATCATGAATCAGGGAGACTCATGACGACCATGGGCTTCAAGATAACCTATGTCGATTCGGTGAGAAGTCTCAGCAAATTGTCAAAGTCTCGCCGACAGCGTTTGCTTTGAGGTCTTCGGGGTAACTCTAATGATCCGGGAAGACATCTTAGCGAACAGAGAATGTCTCGCCAACATGAATACATATGATGTCTTCGCCATAACATAAAGATCCCGACGTGAGGTCTTAGTGATAGTTGAGAGTCTTGCCAACAGGGACACAATCGGGAGTCATCGGTGTAACACGGTGGTTACGGTAAGAAGTCCTAGCGACTTTGGTGAGTCTTGCCGGTGATGTTGAATGTTTCGGTGTAACATATATGACTCGGTAAGAACTCTTGGTGAAGGTGTTAAGTCTTGCCGACTGGTGATTGGAGCTCGGCATAACATGTGACTTCGGTATAACCTTTGGTGACTCAGCATGAGGTCCTGGCGAGAACGATAGTCTTGCCGAATGGTAAACTCACATCTATGAGACTTTTTTACTTCGCTATGATCTCCTAGCGAAAGCGATAGGTCTCACCGATTGCTTGGTGGTTCGGCGTAACACTGAAAGCTTGATAGAACATCTTGGCGATAATGGTGACTCTTGGCGACATCGATATGAAGCATTTAGGGCATCGGGGAGACACTTCTTGTGTCTCACCGACATGCCGATACAATGTGGGCTCTGTTGACCGTTTGACCGTCCTATGTGGAGTCTCGTGGACCAATAGGAGAAGCCAAATCTGAACAATTGGAAGATGATTCGTTGTGACGGTTCTGTGAGGAAGCTCACCAGACATGGAACAACATGGTTATACTCTATGATTGCAGATTGTGAATGGTTGGTTGAATCGACGGATTGTTGTGTGGGTGTATGATCAGTAAATGAATTCTATTATGTGTAGACTATAACTTGAAGGTTCCTGTACAAGTTTGTTCATGGTGAATGCTACTATATAATGATACCAGAAAGATAAGTCTGACAATTGTATGTAATCTCCATTACTATAATACAAAGTGATTTCTCTTGGTGTGGTGGGTTTTTCTCCCGTAAGGGTTTTCCCACGTATATCTGGTGTTCATGTGTGATTGTCAAATACTCTATTTTTGATATTTTCTTCATAGTGCATCTTAATTTGACTGTAATTGAAAAATTAAAAGTGTATCTGCATTCTTCCCTGAGGTATTGACGTTTAGGAGAGTTTTTTCCGCATCTAGCTTTCCTTACAAGTGGTATCAGAGCCTGGCCAGTTATGTTATCCTTGTGGGTACGTTGGGTTTTTTGTGTCAATTTTATTTCAATGGGATTCTTGTAGAGTTTGTTATTTCTAATTAAAGGCTGAGATGGATAGCACGTCTGGAAATTTTGAAATAGAGAAATTCAATGGCAGTAACTTTGAGTTGTGGAAACTCAAGATGGAGGATCTTCTAGTTGATCATGATCTATGGCTTGCAGTGTCTAGAACTAAACCTACAGGCATGAAGCAAGAAGATTGGAACCTTGTAGATAGGAAGTCGAAGGGGCTGATAAGGCTCTGTTTGGCAGACTCAGTGCTTCTGAATGTGCATGAGGAGAAGACCACATCTTCTTTGTGGAAGAGACTGGCATTTATTTATCAGGGGAAGTCCTTGGTGAATAAACTGTTCCTGAGGAAGAAGCTGTATTCTTTGAGAATGTAGGAAGGAGGGTTTGTAGCTGATCATTTGAATGCATTTAATATGCTAATTGCTCAATTGACATCTGTTGGTGTAAAATTTGATGAAGAGGATCACTGTATGCTTCTACTGTGTTCTTTGCCAAACTCTTGGGATCATCTGGTGATGGCTATTGGGAGTACAACATCCAGTTTCAAGATGGAAGATGTTGTTGGTTCTTTGCTGTCAGAAGAGATGAGAAGGAAATCTTCTGAGATGGCGAAGGAAGCTCTTGCTGTCAGAGGAAGACTAAAGGAGAAAGGAAAGAAGAAGGACAAGAAGTCCAAATCGAAATCAGAAGGGAGATCAAAGTCTCCTGGCAAGAAGTCCAAGGTGAAGTGCTGGAATTGTGGGCAACCTGGTCATGTCCGAAAGGATTGTAAAGAGGAGAAAAAGAAGAAGAAGGGCTCTTCGATAATGGTTCTTCTCATAGTGATGGTGACGCCTTCATTGCAGCCTTGGCTACACAGGCATCAGAGGATGTCTGGTTGATTGATTCTGGAGCATCTTTCCACATGACATCTCATAGAGAGTGGTTCACAAAGTATGAAGAATACGATGGTGGAAAGGTGTACTTGGCGAGTGATTCAACTTTGGAGATTGTTGGCCATGGAAGAGTTAGAATACAATTCCCTGATGGAAGAGTGAAGGGGATCAATGATGTTATGCACATACGAGGTTTGGCTCAAAATTTGTTCTCTATCAGTAAGTTGAATGATATTGGAGTACAAGTCACGTTCTTTGGAAATGGCTGCAAGATGACTAGAGGTTCAATGGTGCTAGCTAGAGGTGTTCGAATTGGTACCTTGTACAAGCTGGATGCATAAGCTGTTCAATGTAACAGTGTCTCTGTAAAGTCACTGAAAGCTGCTCATGGAGGTAAAGAGGGAAATATCCCTAATTATGTAAACTCTATGGAAGTAAAACTTCCAGCAGAGAAGACTATGCTCTAGCATCATAGGTTAGGCCACATAGGAGAGAAATGTTTAAAAACCTTGAAGAATAAAAGCCTAGTTGAGGGGCTTGAAGATTGTAATCTTGAATTTGAATTCTGTGAGCATTGTATATTTGGAAAGCAGCACCGTGTTTCATTTTATTCCAGTCCTCATAAATCTTCTGGTTTGCTAGATTATATTCATTCGGATGTGTTTGGTCCAGTGGATGTTCCTTCTCTGTCTAAATCAAGATACTATGTGTCATTCATTGATGATTATTCAAGAAGAGCATTTGTTTATTTTTTGAAAAGTAAATCAGAAGTGTTAAGTCGATTTAAAGAATTTAAGAACCTTGTTGAAAATCAGACTGGTAGAAAAATAAAATGCTTAAGGACTGATAATGGCGGTGAATTCTGTTATGATGAATTTGAGAGGTATTGCAAAGACCATGGGATTAAAAGACATAAGAATACACCTTATACTCCACAGCAAATGGAGTTGCAGAAAGGTTCAATAGGACAGTGATGGAGAGAGCACGAAGTATGCTCAGTAGTGCTGGCTTGGAGGAGAAGTTTTGGGCTGAGGCTCTATCTATTGCATGTTACCTAATAAATCATTCTCCAAATTCTGCTCTTGTTGAGAAAACACCTTTGGAAGCATGGTCTGGTAAGAAGCCCTCTTTAAGAAATATTCCTATTTTTGCCTGTGAGGCATATGCTCATGTGCCGGATGTAAAAAGATCTAAATTGGAGAACAAGGCTGTCAAATGTATTTTTGATGGCTATAGTGCTGTCATAAAAGGATACAAGCTTTGGAATCCTGATACAGAGAAGGTTGTATACAACAGAAGTGTAATCTTTCGTGAGCTGAAACCTTCCACTTTGGATCTGTAGTCAGAGAAAAATTCAGAAAACAATAAGGATGTAGCTATAATTCCTCCTACACCTGAGAAAGAGGAATTGAAAATTCAAAATGTACCTGAAACTGAGGAGAGCTCAAGCAGTTCTGAAAGTTTTGAAGAAGAAGAACCTCAGCCTCAGCTAGTGAGGAGGTCAACCCGTGAAATAAAACAACCAGATAGGTATGGGTTCTCTTTGATTGATTCTACTTGTGCCTATGCTTTGATTTCTAGCACTGATGAGCCTAGGACTATAAAGGAGGCATTTAAAATGTTTGATTCAGACTCTTGGTTGGAAGCCATGAATGAAGAAATGGCATCATTAGAGAAAAATGAAACTTGGAGTTTGGTGCCCTTGCCTAAAGGCAGGAAAGCTGTGGGCTGTAAATGGGTATTCAAAAAGAAGATTGGTTTGGATGGCAGTGTAGAAAAGTACAAGGCAAGACTGGTTGCAAAGGGTTATTCCCAAGTCGAGGGACTTGATTATGGGGAGATATTTTCTCCTATAGAAAGCTGACATCTATCAGATTTCTTTTGTCACTTGCAGCAGCATATGACTTAAAGGTTGAATAGATGGATGTGAAGACAACATTTCTTCATGGTGATCTTGAAGAAGAAATCTATATGTCCCAACCTGAGCACTTTGTTGAAAAAGGTAAAGAAAAACTGGTATGCAAATTAAAGAAGTCTCTGTATGGGTTAAAGCAGTCACCTAGAATGTGGTACAGAAATTTGATACTTTTGTATTGTCTTTGGGATTTGTGAGATCAAAATCTGATCATTGTGTATATTATAAAGCTGAAAGTGATCAAGTACTTGTTATTGCTCTCTATGTTGATGATATGTTGTTCATAGGCAATAGTAAGCTACTGATTTATGATCTTAAGTCTTAGTTGTCTGCTAAGTTCGAAATGAAAGATCTTGGTGCAGCAAGGTATATTCTAGGGATAGAGATAACTAGGGATAGGAAGAATAGAAAGCTTTGGCTTAGTTAGAGTAAGTATATCAGGACTGTTCCAGAGAGATTTTGTATGAATGATTGCAAATAGCTAGTGGTTCCAGTCTTGCAGGGAACGAAGCTATCTGTTGAAGACTGTCCAAAATCTCCTATTGAGATGGAGGACATGACCAGTGTACCCTATGCTAGTGTTGTAGGCAGTCTTATGTATGCAATGGTCTATACAAGGCTAGACATTGCCCAAGAAGTCGGATTTCTTAGTCCTAATCTAGGAAGTGGGATTATAAAGAGAGTTTTCAGATTATGTTGAAGAGAGCACTTCAAATTTTTCTTTGTGTTACCATGGGAACTTGGTTGAATCATAGAGGACTCTCAGTGTTCGAGGTTATGTAGATTCTGATTGGGCAGGGGACATTGACAGCAGGAGGTTCACCAGTGGATACATTTTCATGTTAAATGGTGGCGTAGTGAGTTGGATGAGTAAGCGACAGGCTGTAGTCGCTTTGTCCACTACAGAGGCTAAATACATGGCAGCTAGTCATGCTTGTAAAGAAGCAGTTTGGTTGAAATGTTTGTGTTCTAACATTGGTTTTGATGTAGGGAAAATAACTATTTTCTGTGACAGTCAGAGTGCAATTTTTCCAGCAAAGAACCCTACTTTCCATGCCAAGACGAAACATATTGACGTACAGTACCACTTTGTACGAGATATGGTGGAGGATGGAAAGGTTAGTTTGGAAAAGGTTGATACTCTAGAGAATGTTGCAGATGCATTGACAAAGCCAGTGAGCACAGACAAGTTCAGGTGGTGTGCCAATTCAATGGGCCTTAGTGCCCACGATTTTCAGTAAATTTTGTTGTGCTCTGGAGGTGCCTGTGTGATCTTCGTCAAGTGGGAGATTGTTGGAAAAGTATGCCTCAATCATCACAGGCTGAAATCTCCATTGGAGTCAAGTTGGTGTGAGAACTCTTATGTCTGGCCGACTAGCAATTTGGAACATCATGTTTTGTATAGGTCACTGTGACCTATCTTTTGTCTCATCGAAGGATCATATCGCTGTGACAAGAAGCTTTCGGTATGACCTCTTACCATGTGGAAATCTTTGGCCGACAGGCCATTCAATCGTGAATCGAGGAGACTCATGATGACCATGGGCTTTGGGATAACCTATGTCGATTCGGTGAGAAGTCTCGGTGAATTGTCAAAGTCTTGTCAACAACGTTTGCTTTGAGGTCTTTTGGGGAACTCTAATGATCTGGGAAGACGTCTCAGTGAACGAAGAATTTCTCGCTGACAGGAATACATATGATGTCTTCACCATAACATAAAGATATCGGCATGAGGTCTTAGCGATAGTTGAGAGTCTTGTCGACAGGGACACACTCGGGAGTCATCGGTGTAACACGGTGGTTATGGTAAGAAGTCCTAGTGACTTTGGTGAGTCTTGCCGATGATGTTGAATGTTTCGGTGTAACATATATGACTCGGTAAGAACTCTTGGCGAAGGTGTTAAGTCTGGCCGACTGGTGATTGGAGCTCAACATAACATGTGACTTCGGTATAACCTTTGGTGACTCGGCATGAGGTCCTGGCGAGAACGATAGTCTTACCAAATGGTAAAGTCACATCTGTGAGACTTTTTTACTTTGCTATGATCTCCTGGCGAAAGTGATAGGTCTCGTCGACTGCTTGGTGGTTCGGCATAACACTGAAAGCTTGATAGAACATCTTGGCAATAACAGTGACTCTTGGCGACATCGATATGAAACATTTAGGGCATCGGGGAGACACTTCTTATGTCTCATCGTCATGCCAATACAATGTGGGGTCTGTTGACCATTTGACCATCCTATGTGGAGTCTCGTGGACCAATAGGAAAAGCTAAATGTGAATAGTTGGAAGATGGTTTGTTGTGACGGTTTCATGAGGAAGCTCAACGGACATGGAATGACATGGTTATACTCGGTGATTGCAGATTGTGAATGGTTGGTTGAATCGACGGATTGCTGTGTGGGTGTATGATCAGTAAATGAATTCTATTTTGTGTAGACTATAACTCGAAGGTTCCTGTACAAGTTTGTTCATGGTGAATGCTGCTGTATAATGATACCAGAAAGATAAATCTGACATTTGTATGTAATCTCCATTACTATAATACAAAGTGATTTCTCTTGGTGTGGTGGGTTTTTCTCCCGTAAGGGTTTTCCCACGTATATATGGTGTTCATGTGTGATTGTCAAATACATTGTTTCTGATATTTTCTTCATAGTGAATCTTAATTTGACTGTAATTGAAAAATTAAAAGTGTATCTGCATTCTTCCCTGAGGTATTGACTTTTAGGAGAGTTGTTTCCGCATCTAGCTTTCCTTACAATAATTAAAAGTACCAAACATAATCAATGCAACACAACAACACATAACACGAAGATTTTTATGTGGAAACATAAGAAGTGAAAAACCACGGAGAGGGTTAACTCTCAAGTATTAAGTAACCAAATATAAAATACAAAGGTGGCTTACTATCGGGGTGGCTCACTGTCAGTGGGATCATTGCCCAAAATAAAAAATAGCTATTACAGTTGAGAGATGACTTACAACCAGAGAGAATATTACAAAATTGATCTATTATAATTGTATCTACATATGCATGAATATAGTTCTCGTTGAGGTGCAAAACTTCTATACAATCACAACTCTATCTAACTATATCGCTTCAATAGTTCACTGTAATACATCACATATATTCATTCATTCTTCATTTTGTGATTATACCACTTCACATATATACCAGGTCTCCATATTGACTTAGTTGTCTTGCACTAGAGATATAAACAGATGAACATGTTACACAATATGTCGATGTAGAAGCAAAAAAAAAAATCCCATGCTACACCGAATAGGGTCGGACCAAAAAGGTGCATATACCAAAAAATCGTATACCGGTAACATCACTGTTAGAACAAGGGATAAGCCAAAGCTAGAAATGCTAGACCAATCAATGAAATCAATGAAAAATGTCAACAATCTCCCCCTTTGTCATTGATGGCAAACAAAAATTGAATTCTTGAAAGCCAAAACTTCAAAAGAGATAAACTCAAAAACTCCCCCTAAGATGACTATCTCTATTTTTCAAATACTTTTCTTTTTCTTTGTATTTCTCTCCCTTTTGAAATCAATGAACAAGGGGTGTCGGGTAAAAACTAGTTAGGATGCATCTACGGCGCCACCAAAGAAGGGCTACTTGATTTTCTAAAGATGGGCGATCCACTTACCCTTGTTATCATTCCACTGTAAAATTGTTTCAGTTAACATTTGTGCATGAACCTAGATAGATGAAAGGAGAGATTCTCCATCTGTAATGGAGTAAGGTTCAAAAAGAGTAGCCTATTGTGCCTTTAGGAGGGCACAATTCATGAATGAAATACTATCTGCACACATCTCCTAGAGATTGGCTAAGGGCAGATGATGTTGTCTCATTGTTGTTGTAGTTCGAAGTACTTCTTGTGCAATTCTTCAATTGAGGATCTTCCGAAAATGGAAAAATCTTTAGATAGTTGGAAAGACTGGTATACCTGCCAGATTGTTGACTCAATTGAGTCAATCTCTTTTCTGATTTCAGTGGTGGTGTCCGACCACTACAGGATGTACACATATAGAGAGTTGCCTTCTTCTAGAAGGTATTGACCTTTTTGGATCAGTTGTTGAAGGTTTGAGAAGGCACTTTCACACCGATCTTTTAATTCTTGCAAGATTTTATTCCGTTTAGCTTCCTTTTCCCTCTAGAGTTTTTCATTCATACAAGTAGAGAAGTCCTTTACAACATTGACTAGTGATCTGCATTTTTCTGTATTGCTTTCAGATGGATCTAAATTACATTTTTGGATAATGCTTTGGAGAGAATCAATGATTTCCTCAATCAAATTATCCTTTTCTTCTAATTCCTTAACCATGTCAGCTTTCACCGAAGCTTGAATGGATTCACCAATTTGAAATTTTTGAACAAGATTAATTTTCTCAAGATCAAGATATACCTTGGAAGAGGTGATAGGCCAGACCATAATTGGTGAAGCAAGTAAACTCTTCAAGACATCATTGGAACAGGTACCAGTGGAAATTCTTGCAGTTTCTTCTCTTTTCTCAATTTCCCTTGCTACAGGTTCTTTACTTTCCTCTTTCTCAGGGTTTCCTTCCTGTTTACCATTATCAACTTCTTCTTCAATTATCTCTTCTTCTTTTCTTCCTCCATCCTCTCCTTCCTTCTCAATTTTCTCTTCTTCTCTTTCAACTTCATTTTCCTTGTTCTTCTTCTCCATTCACTGAAGCAACACCTTTATCCAGAGAGTGAGAATGTGGTGCAGGAGCACCTTGACACAATTATGCCTCCTTGTGGAAATTTAGGAATTTGATTCAATTTTTGTGTTCTTACCTTGTATTAAGGTTATTTGAGTCATTTATCATTTATTTTAGGAGGTCATATAAGAAAATGTTAAAATATGTCAATGTATCCAAAAGTTGTCAACACAAAAGTTCAAAATTGCAAAAAATGTAAAAAGTTGCATTAAGCAACAATTAGTTGTTAAGAGGTCATTAGAGACTAATCAATAATAGGAAGTTGTAAACAGTTGGAAACTAATTTTACATGGTGTAAATTCCTTTAAAAATGATTTTGAACTCCTTTTGTGGTCGTTGGTGATTGATACCTTGAAGAAAATAATGAAAAAAACTCTGTTTTATGCACATTTTCCAGAAAATTGACTGTTTCCAGCCTTTGTACGGATTTTTACGGACTCAAATGATGGAATAAATGTTTTTAAGTGTTAGAGGGAACAATCACCTTCCATTTCCAATTCGTTTCATACAGATTGGTTCATTTTTAAAGAAGTTATGCTAATTTTTGTAAATACAGTCTAAATTCTGATCTAGGGTAACAATTTGCAGTAAAATTTGTGTTTCTCACAATTTAACTGTTGGATTGTGCTAAAACTTGGAGAAAATGTACATAATGATATCCTATAAAGTATCACCTGAGATATTGGATTAATTTTTTGATTTGTGAAAGTTATAGGTGACTGTTTGCATGCATATATGCTTATTTCGACCTAATTTGTAGCAAAGAAGTCCAGATAGAAAGCATGTGTTTCAAAACAAGTGTACCTAAAAATAATATATGTTTTTAATGACCAAAATGGGTACTCAAAATTGTATTTATGTTTTTTATATTCAATTTGGTTTGAAAGTTACACCCGATTTAGTGTTTTGATTCCCTTCAAGCAAAATTTGGGTTTTTGGTGCAAGCAATTTGTAAATCTGATAAAACAAAGGAATAAGGGTGTGTAATTGGTTTATTTCTGTCAAAATGATGATTTTTAAGATGTATGAGGGTCTGGTTTTAGTTTTATAAAGGGTTAGAGTCAAGTTTGAAGAGTTGGGCTTTGTAGCCATGAAGAAATTCAAAGAAATTGAAGTGATTTTCGTAAAGGGTTGAATGAGAATTGTTTTAAGTATTTTTGTTTCTTCCTTTGCCTCTACATCAGAATGCTCAATTTATGGAGGATCCAAATCGAGATTATACACTTCTACATCTGTATATTATGGTACAAGATTTGTAACATTTTTAGTATCCAATTTTTCATGAGAGCAAGTGGGGGAAATAGATGTAGCAGAGCCATCATCGATCAACATCCCAAGTTTTCCTACCATGCTTGTGATCTTATCAATAAATTTTGCTTTCAATTTTTGTGTAGCTTCTTTGTTTTCCATGAGGGTGTGTTCCTTTTTCTTTGTCCTTAACCTTGACCGACTGAGTTCTTTAAACTTTTCTAAGCTTTCTTCTTTTACAAGTTTTGAAACAATAGAGATAGCTTCATTTACAATATCCTTATCAATTTTCCTAACATTTTCTCAAATTGTGTTTAAACCAACCCAAAGACTATCAGGAATATCCTCTTTGATATTTTCTACGTTCCCATCTAATATTGAGTAGTACAAAACACGTTCTTGTGTAATTTTTTCTTTTCCCTTGGATGTGGTAGTGTTGTATAAATCACCAACTTCTTTAAATTTTCCTTCAACAAGAATTTCAAATAAAGTATCTACATCAAGAGTGTCTTGGGTTACCTCTTTTGACTTCTTCTCCCAGACCATAATATGGTACTTTTCTGGTTTATATTATGTTTCAGATTCTTCAATAACAATGTTAACCTTAGAGGCTTTCGCTTCTTTCACCTTCTTGCTTGGAGCAGGCGGAGCAAGGCATTTCTTCCTCTTACCGGATGTACTCTCCTTTCCTTCTGAAGGACCAACTGCCTTTATGGGACTACTGGATGAGCTACCTATTGCACTTCGAGTAATTCTTTTGATTGCTACAAGATCTTCCTCAGTTATACCTCCTTCCTTTATCACCTTCAGAGTCTTCTGCACTCTCTTTTTGCTTTCCTTTGAGATTTTCTCATCCCGAATTTCTCTGAACTTTTCCTCTGCTATGCCGAACCTTTTCTGAGAGGCATCTACTAGAATTTCTAATAGAACTTTTGCAAGGCATTCCACATATTCTTCTGATATTTCATACCCCAAATTTGGTATCCACTGAGTTCTTGGTACAACAACTTCTATTATACATTTTTCGATAGTGACAATGAAAGTGATGTCATCCTTGTATTTAGTAACTATAGATTCAGGGATTCTATCTCGGTTGTGCATTTTATACTGCAATGAAGAGAAAAATGAAATAAATGCCATTTCTTGTGTAGTAGAATCACCATACCTCCTCATTTGTTCAACAATTTGATGAGCGATTGGTTTTTCAAATGACCATACTACTGGACCAAGACCTGACATTTCACGCATGAAATAGAAAGGAAAATAGAGTGCAAGGGTTCCCTATCAGAACACAAAATTCTTCTTACTTCGCTTGCACTGATTCATATTTTCAAGAAATTGTTGTTTGATGAGTTCACATAAATCATAGTCCACTCCATTAACCACCATATTGTATGTAGTGTAGATGGTTGTAGCAGAGATGAATTTATCTTTGTTGGTGTAATAGATTTTGTTTCCAATCACATGTGCAACATACCTCACAACTATATTTGTGATTGTATGAACCCCCAAAGACCTACTGTCAAAAATAGCCTAAGTTAGGTTTTCAACCTCCTTGTTTTTTATTGCCTTTGGTGTCAGAATAATGCCAGTGTCATTCAACCCAATAACAACTTTCATAACTTCTTTGTTGATCAGGTGAGCTTTATCTAACCATGGAAAAGTGTCATGAAACCTTCTCATAGCCATACACACCCATTTATCATAAAAAAGAAGAAGTGGAAACTCATTCCAAACATGTAATTTCTTTTCCACTAGTTCCTTGTATTCCAATTTGACATTGAAGTCATCACTAGTGATTTCATTTATCCATAACTCAAGTAACTTGGTGTGATTGAACTCCTCAAGCTTCAAATGAATGTAAACCCTAACATCTTTTGAAGGAATGACTCCATGTGAGATTCTCGACAAAAAGAAATCCATATCATTTTCAATTGATATAGCTAGATATTTCTTGAATTCAGGATGCGTTTGAGATGTTACATTGACCAAAGTGGGAGAAACCATAGCTATAAATGCAAAAGAAAGCTAAATTCGATAAAAATACCTCGTACAGATACACAAACCCTAGGATGCAAGTTGGATCCTTTCTTCTCCTTAGCTTCTTGTAATATTTTCACTTGAATGATGAAAAAGACTTTGTTGATTTCACTTTTAAGATAATTTTGAAATAGGTGCACCCTTTTTCTATATTAAATGTGCCATAGCACTTTTCATGATTCCCTATTCATGAAACTGATGTGACTTTACCTGATGTCCATAAGATTCTTGTTCATAGCTCCTATCTACCAGAGGCTCCTTGATCGAGTAGATTTGATAGGCTTGCAATCTATTTTCTCTTGAAGGAGGAAGAGGCGATCTAAAATTTCTTCCCCCAGACAATAGTTGAAGAACGACTAATTACCAGATCAGGTGTATGCGTAGGAGTTGGAACCATTATCTTCTTTCTTTCACCAGATCTTCATATCGGCCTTGACCTTTTCTTTGTTGATTTTCTTCATTAGTTTGGTTGGCTTGACTACACCAGTTTTGTAGAGTCTTGCAATGTGCCTAGATTTATTGCAGTTATAGCACCTATTGGTTGTCTTCCTTTGTCATGACCAACACCATTTAGCCTTATGTCCATATGCATAACATGCATAGTAGCAACCACTGAAATAATTTTTTTTTGGTTTCCAACATTGATCAGCTTTGTGACCATAACCATTGCTATTGTGACATCTATCAGAGTAAGTTCTGGCCCTTTGAGTCATATTAATTCTGTAGTTGAATGCTTTATGATCCATTTTATTGCATTTGAAACAATGACCATTAAAAGAAAATGATTTCCTACTTCCCTTTTTTTTCTTTAACAGATTTAGTTTTAGCTTCTTTTACCAGACCAGGTTCTTTCCTTTTATTGTGCAAGCATTCACCAATTTCATAGCCTAAGCCTTCCTTGTTTTCTGTGGTCTTTGGGATGCAAAAATTTCATCAAGATTTTCCAAAATTTCTTTGTATTTGAGCTCTTGCTTCTTTGATTTTTCTAAATCTGATTTAAGAGATGCAAATACTTGTTCCAACTTCTTGCATTCATTATATTTTCCTTTAATTACATTATTCAAATGTTCCTTGGTCATTTCGTCTTCTTCACTCTTAGCTTTCAAATCAAGGATAGTACTATTTGCTAGCTTGAGTTCATGGCTAACCTCCTTGTGCCTTAGCTTGAATTTCCGAATTTGATCCTTCAACTTACTGATGCAATCATTTTCCATTTGAATATTTTCTGAGAGAGCCTTGTTTTCATTTCAATGATTTCAAGTTCTTCAAGAACAAAAATGAGTTTTTTCTGATCCATGGTAGATTTGGGTACCATATGTTCAACCTTCCGGATCTCCTTTGAGTTGTTAGAATATTCTAAAGTATCTAGCTCTGATACCAATTGTTGAACATTCAAAATACTAAGAGGGGAGGGGTGAATCAATATTCCTTTAAAAAGATTAAAACTTTTGAATAGCTATCCACATAACATAATTAAAGGTATCAAATAGAATCAATGCAACACAACAACACATAACACCAAGATTTTTACGTGGAAACCAAAGAAGGGAAAAACCACAGAGAAGGTTAAATCTCAAGTATCAAGTAACCGGATACAAAATACAAAGGTGGTTCATTGCTGGGGTGGCTCACTGCCGATTTGGCTCACTATCGGTGGGCTTACTGCCCAAAATACAAAACAACTATTACAGCTGAGAGATGACTTATAGCCAAAGAGAATATTACAAAATTGAAATGTTATAGTTGCATCTGCATATGCATGAATACATTTCTCATCGAGGGACAAAACTTTTGTACAATCACAACTCTATCTAACTATATCGCTTCAATAGTTCATTGTAATACATCACATATATTCATTCATTCTTATTTTTGTGATTATACCGCTTCACATATATACCAGGTCTCCATATCCACTTAGTTGGCTTGCACTGGAGATATAAATAGATGAACATGTTACACAATATGTCAGCGTAGAAACAAAACAAATATCCCATGCTACATCGAATAGGGTAAGACCAAAAAGATGGCTAGACAAAAAAATTGTATGTTGGTAACATCATTGTCAGAACGAGGGATAAGTTGGAGATAGAAATTATGGATCAATCAATGACATCAATGAAAAATATCAACACTGCCCTAACCCCTAGAGAAAACTCTACAACCTTAGGCTTTTTAGTGCTTGGGGCCAAATCCCAAATAACAAGTGTATCCCACTGTTGACTGAAGGTTGATCCCTACAAGGCCAATGTGACCTCCTCTTCACTATTAAAAATGGGGGAATCTTGTCTTCTAAGTGTCAAATGCAATTACTGATGCCAAGTCCCATTCTAGAAGTAGCAATACTCCACTCTTTGTAACCAATACCCTACCCTTTGCTGTAGTGATACTCAAATATTTGGTCCTCATTTCTTTATGAGCCTTAGCCTCAATAATATTTTGTGGCTTCTTAGGGCTCTCACTTGCTATTTTCTACACAATAATTGCATATTTTTCCCTCATATCCCTCCATACATATTCTTGGAAATCTTGGGTTTTAACAAATGCATCATCATCCATGAAGCTTTCACAAGCCTTGACCCTTATATCCTTAGAGCTATTTATTCCACTTAGGCCAGCCTTGCTCAACTTAAGGCTCAAATTTTGTGGTACCATTTCCCTTTGAGGGGATGACATTCCATGCATTATTTCATCCTCTGTTATAATGAATTCATCATCATAATCCTTTGTAGGATAATCAACAAAGTCAGTTGTTTCAACCCTTTTCCTTTTTATTTGTGGTTCCTTTGGAGATGGCTTTCTAGTTGGTGAATCCAACTCAATTATTTCTAGAGCAGAAGAATGTTGTGGTGACAATGGAGGCAATTGTTGTTGTGGATATTGTGTAGGAGTTGCAGTTGTCAACTGCTTGTTTATTATTCTTTTCCTCCTTGAATAAATGTTCACTTTCTTGGAGGGTTGCTGAGTTGACTCTCCCTTTGTCACAGGGGCTTTCCCCTTATCTTGCACTAATATCTCTTCCTTCAATTTTGCAAAAACTTTGTCAAAATTTTGAATAACTATTTCCATCTTAAAAATTATGTCACCAATATCTGACAAAGCCTTGAAATTAGGGTCTTTAACCCTTCATGCTCTTTCCAACTTTATAAGAACAACCCATTTTCTCATTCTATCCACTTACATATCAAGATCCTTAACATTTCTAATGAGGTCATCTGAGACTGAATGGGTATGAACATATTGTTGTCCCTTGATCCTGTTCATGAACCAAACCATGAATCCCCTAGGATCATAACTCCTATATGCCAGGAGCTTCATATTATAGTGCTTGAGGTAGTAATCAACAATATTCCTCCATCCATTTGTTGACATGATGAAATTAGAAAAAATAGTTTATGTAGGGAATAATGTTCCCTTTTTCTTCTCATTCAAGAAAGCATCATCCACATTGCTCAATTACCACATCACCTCCAAAAAACCAATTCTTAAGGGCACTTACCTAGGGAGTATGTGGGGTGTTAGTAATGTGCAATATACCCTGATGACAGTGCAATCCTGATATGGGATTACATCCCCCCAATTGTGAGCAATATTCAAATTAGGCCTTCTTTTTAGTGGCCTAAAAAAAATCATGTAACTCTATAGGAACCCTAAGAACATTCACCATTATAACCATTCTAAACTTAGTAGCAAAGAGGTTTGTGGCAGCTACAAAATTGGTCTTTTGCTCATGGCTTTCCAATAGTGAATTCCATGATTGCACTAGAATTTCAATACCATCCACATTCCTTTTGGGCTCTATATCCTGACCAAAATAATCTGCACCTCTATATAAAAACACATGCATGAAAAGAGAGTACCACCAAAACTTGACAACTTGTTGTGCATTCTTTAATTCTACTAATCCCTTGTGTATCTCCTCTAATATGTATGTAGAAAAGTCATATAGAGTATTTGTTGTAGGAATGAAAAGAATGATGGTTTTGTCATTGATGTCAATTGGTCAATTGGTTATCAACTAGTTTCTATTGTCATTAATTTCATCATTGTAGGTTATTGGCTGTTCATGTCGAGGATAATAAGAAAATTGTATGGAAGAAAGGTTGCACCTATGTTCATTGGTTGCTTTGGGTTTTGCTTGAGATTTTCTCCTATGTTTGTGTGGTTCAGATATGTTGATCATGGTTGTTGGAAGCTGCTATATCTAGATTTTTTGCTCCTAATTCATTCTAGAGTGCGAGTTGTGTTCACCAATTGTGAATTGTGGTTTTCTATTTTTCTGGTTAAGGTCTGAGAGAAATATTGTAGGTCTAAATTTCTCTTTGGTAAAGTCTTATGACTTGCGGTTCTAGAGTTAAGTTGGTATGATCGTGTTGAAGATAATTTCAAGATTTGGAAGGTTCGTGCTTAATTGTTCTATATGTTTTACAATGGTTTGGCTGACCTTGTGTTGAACAGTATCTTTGAAGTTTATGAAGTGTGTTGGAACTATTTGGGTCCTCATCAAGCATGTTTCTGGGTCGCCTTCATTCTAATTCCACCCTAGGATGTTTTGGCGCTAACCTAATTTGAATTTATTGATGGATGACCGACTTTTGATATGTTTCAAAGTTGAAGATGGTATAAATACAAGATGAGTTAGTGGTGAAAGGATGTACAAAGAGAGGTAAGTGTAATAAATAGAGCAGATAGATGAAAAATAGATGAGAATCAGTTGGTGTGTGTTACGTGAGTGTGGAAAATTAGTGTGAAGCCTAAATTATAAGTTTTTGGATGTAGTGAGTTGAAGGTGTAATCTATATTTCATGTATGTCTGCAAGTGGTTGAGAAAATTGTGGTGGAAATATCTGTTGCATTGAGATTTTATTCTCTCTATAATATATCTCTTCTATATTCTGTGTATGTTTGTGGTAGTGATCCCTCCGAGTTGTTAGCCCTGTTGGATAGTGAGTCCTAATCCAAACAGTGAGTCCTTATTTTGGTAGTGAGCTTTGTTTCTCAAGCAGTGAGCCTTTTGTAATCAGTTTTGATATTCTCTATAGTGCGAGTTAATCCTCACTGTGGTTTTTCCCTTATTGGGTTTTCCATGTAAATTTGGTTTTTTTGTGTTTGTGTGATGATTTTTCAGTTTTTGCACTTGTACTTAATGCTTGATCATTTAAGTAGGATTAGTTTTGATGAATGATTGAAAGGTTTAAATTTATTACAACTGATTCACCCCCCCTCCTAGTTGTCTTGTTCAACAATTGGTATCAGAGCTTGGTTCCTTGGAGAAGAGCTTAACTGCTTAAGGAAGGTCTGAGATGGATGGAAAATTTACTCATAATGATCTGAGGTTCGATGGAAATAATTATGTTATCTGGAAAATACTGATGGAAGAATATTTGGAGTATTGTGGATATGATGTGGAGAAAGCTTACAATAATCCTTACACTCCTCCTAATAATGGTTTGAGTATAGATGATGAGATCAAGGTACATGAAGTGAACAATAAGGTGAAGTACATTTTTGAAGAATAGTCTTTTACATTTTGAGTTGATTAGATTTTAGAATCTAAAGACTATTAAGGAAGGCTAGGATGCTTTGGAAAATGAACATGAAGGTGACGAAAGGGTCCAAGAGGAAAAAATATATAATTTGGAGACACATTTTGAGCTCCTAAATATGTCTAAAGATGAGAATGTTAACGCTTGTGTACAAAGATTGGATAAGGTAGCAGCTATAATGCAAGGACTTGGTGCTACTATAGATGAAACTAAGATTGTAAAGAAGATTTTTAGAATTCTCCTTGATTCTTACAACAAAAAGGTATGTGCTATTGAATAGACTATAGATTATAAGACTTATACTAAAGATTAGTTGTTGGGATCTTTGACATCTCATGAGATGAGAAAACCAAATTTGAGAAATAGATTCAAATCAGAGTTTTCTTTTAAGATTATAAAAGCTAATGATTTGGATGAAGAAAATATTGATGAAGTAGAAGATAACTTTATGAGAAGGATGAGGAAAGGCTTTGGAAAGTATGAAGCTAAGTTACCCTTTAAGTGCTTTAGTTGTGGAGGAATTGGTCATTATGCTGCAAAGTGCCTGGAAAGAGCTAAGAGGAATAAAAAAAGATATGAGAAAGAAAAGAAAGGAGAGAAGATTAACAAAGAATATTATGTGAATGAGAATGCTAGTATATTTGATGATGAATTTGATTATGAAGATCCAATGACAATGAATGCTTGTTCTTGGCTATTAAAGGTGAACCTACTTCTACTAATTTAGAAAAACAGGTGAAGGAATTCCCTCCAAAAAAGGAGAAAAATGAAGGTAATGTAATCTCTACCCTACATGCTAAACATGAAAATAATTATTGGGTTGTTGATAGTGGTTGTTCACATCACATGATTGGTGATAAGAGTAAGTTTGTTAAACTTGAAAAATATAATGGAGGCTTGGTTATGTTTGGAGATGATATTGGTGCTAAAGTTTATGGGATAGGTTTAGTAAATTTTGATGGCAAGCATAATATTGATGATTACTATGTTAAGGGTTTAAGGAATAATCTCTTGAGTGTTGGACAAATGTGTAGTAAAGGATTTAATATTATATTTGAGGATCAAAGATGTGAGACTGAGAAAGGATCTGGAACAGTGATTGCTGCTCATAAATATTTCAAGGTCTATCAGATGGATGCCAAGTTTTCAGTTGAATGGTGAGCTAGAAGAAGAGGTCTACATGGAACAACTGGAAGGATTTCAATTGTCAGATCAACCAGATATGGTGTGCAGATTGAAGAAAGATTTATATGGTTTGAAGCAAGCTCCTAGAGCTTGGTATGCAAGGTTAGCAGGTATTTGATTCAACAAGGTTTCAACAAAGGTATGATAGATAGTAATATGTATTTTAAAATTGAAAATAACAAAATCTTGATTGTGGTTGTATATGTTGATGTCATTATTTTTGGAGGAAATGAGACTATGTGCATGATTTTTGTGGAAGAGATGCAAAAATAATTTGAAATGTCTATATTTTGAGAGATGAATTTCTTTCTTGGGCTGCAAATCAATCAAATAGAGATTTTTTTATTTTATTTCATAGTCGAAGTATGTGAAAGAGATGTTGAAGAAGTTTGGGATGGATGGTTCCAAATTGATATTCACTCCTATGGTGACTAGTTGCAAATTAGGTAAAGATGATGATTCACCTAAGGCTGATTAGAGAAAGTACAAATCTATGATTGGTGGACTATTGTATTTGACTGCTACTAGACCAGATATTATGCACGTTGTCAGTCTTGTGGCTAGATTTCAAGATTCTAAGGAAACACATGTTATTAAAAGAATATTCAGATATTTGAATGACACTTTAGATTATATATTATGGTATCCTAGGGATACCAACTTTACACTAAGTGCTTATACAGATGTAGATTGGGCTAGATGTGTAGATGACAAAAAGAGTACAAGTGGCGGTGCATTGTTTCTTGGTTGTAGATTGGTGGCATGGTTGAGCAAAAAGAAAGATTCAGTTTCCTTTTCTACTGCCGAAGCTAAGTATATTGCTGCTGCATCTTGCTATACACAAGTTCTATGGATGAAACATACATTGAAAGATATCATAGTGGTGTATGATGATCCTATTTCTATCTTCTATGATAAAAAAAGTGCAATTAACATTTCAAAGAATCTAGTGATGCACTCAAGGATAAAGCATATATCTATCAGGTGTCATTTCTTGAGAGAGAAGGTTGTGGAGAATGAAGTAAATCTTGAGTATGTTCCGATGAAGGATCAAATTGCTGATATATTTACAAAGGATCTTCCTAAAGATACTTTTGAGTATCTCTAGGAGAAGTTAGGGGTCATTTCCCCTCCTTTCTTGAACTAGATGCATTTGGAGATGCTTTAGCCCAGTGGAACTATGGATCTATCTCTCTTATGGACTGATGTTTTTGGTGGCTACCTCTCAAGGGGAGGAGGTAGTGCTATGTGTTGTCATCGTATGAGTACCTTGTTTTTAATGTTAAAGGGAAAATTAATGTAAAATATCTTTTTCCTTTTCCATTGATGTCAAAGGGAGAGAGGAAGAATGTGAAAAAGAGGAGAGGAAGAATTGTGAAAAAGATTATCTACTAAGGGGGAGAAACAAAATGAAAAATATTGAGAAGTGTAATCAGAGCTAATATGTTATCTTTGATAGTTTTTCACATCATATATTTCCATGAATGACAAAGGGGGATATTGTTGCAAGAATGAAAATAATGAAGGTGTTGTCATTGATGTCAACTGGTCAATTGGTTATCAACTGGTTGTTGTTTTCATTAATGTCATGGTTGCAAGTTATTGGTTGTTCATGTCAAGGATATTGAGAAAATTATATTGAAGAAAGGTTGCAGGTGTTCAATGGTTGCTCTGGAATTTTCTCCTATATTTGTGTGGTTTAGATATGTTGATCGTGGTTCTTGGAAGTTGCTATATCCATATTTTTGTCTCTTGATTCATTGTACAATGTGAGTTGTGCTCACCAATTGTGAACTATGGCTTTATGTGTTTTTGGTTGAGGTCTAGGAGAAATGTTATTGGTCCATATTTCTCTTTGGTAAAGTCTTATGATTTGTAGTTCTAGAATTATGTTGTTATGATCATGTTGAAGATAATTTTAGGATTTGGAAGGTTTGTACTTATTTTTTCTATGTTTTTTACACTAGTTTGGTCGACCTTGTGTTGAACACTATCTTCAAAGTTGATGAAGTGTGTTGGACCTATTTCGATCCTCATCAAGTGTGTGTTTGGGTCACCCTCATTCTAATTCCACCTTAGGATGTTTTGTTTTCAACCTAGAATTTGAATTTATTGATGGATGGTCGACTTTGGATATGTTTCAAAGTTGAAGATAGTATAAATACAAGATGTTTTAGTGGTGAAAGGATGTACAAACAAAGATAAGTGCAAAGAAATAGAGAAAATAGATTTGAAATAGATGAGAATTAGTTGGTGTGTGTGATGCAAGTGTGGAAGATTAGTGCAAAGCCTAAATGTTGAGTTTCTGGATGTAGTGAGCTGAAGGTGTACTCTATCTTTCATGCATGTCTACAATCGGTTGAGCAAATTGTGGTGGAAATATTTTTTGTATTGAGATTTTCTTCTCTCTATAACATATATCTTCTATCTTCTTTGTATCTCTATGGTAGTGATCCCTCTGGGTTGTTAGCCCTATTGGACAATGAGTCCTTGTTTTGGTAGTGAGCCTTGATTCTCAGGTAGTGAGCCTTTTGCAATTAATTTTGATATTCTCTATAGTGTGAGTTAATCCTCATCGTGGTTTTTCCCTTATTGGGTTTTCCACGTAAATTTGGTGTTGTGTTTGTGTGATAATTTTTAGTTTCTTCACTTGTACTTAATGTTTAATCATTTAAGCAAGATTAGTTGTGATGAATGATTTAAATTTTTAAATTTTTTACAACTGATTCACTCCCCCTCTTAGTTGTCTTGTTAAATAATACTGATGTTGGGGTGTTGAATATTTGTAGCCATATACGTTTGGGAAACTGGCATGCTAGAAGAAGGATCAAACCCCATAATCTGGTAGAGTCCATAGAAAGAATTTTGAAAGTAAGTGAAAAAATATTTGATAGAGAGGGGCTCCGCATTTGAAGGTCCCAAAATGATCTTTACCTTTCCCTTTCTTGCTGACATTAGAAAGTGGGTTAGCACAAAGACTATAATTTTATTTCTCCTTCTCAAACTCCTCCCTCATCTTCTCATTTATCTCCACCATGTCCCTACTCCGCTTGTTCAACTTGAATACTTCTGCAACTTCCTCCTTGGTGACCCACACCATATTTTTCCCATCATATGTCCTGACAACCCTAACCAAGGTCGTAATTTGTAGCAATGGCCTTCAAGAGATCAAAATCCACATAAATATTAGGGACCACTAGTTTGGCCATATCCAACCTCCATGGGTAGAAAATTGGAATGTTGACATTCCTATTTCTGAACCAACCTTGAAAAATGGTCCATCTAGTATACGACAGGGTTGCATCCTTGATTGTGTAATGTTTGTCAGTAATGCCAAATTTAGTTGCAGGGCCATAAAACATATGTTACCCTTTCTCTTTATTAGATGTTGAGGGTTTCAATTACTCAATTAAATCTTGAACCAAGGGTCTAACTTTGGGTTTTGACTTAGAGGTTTGGCCTTTTGATGCAAAATCTTGGATTTTCAATGCCATGAATTAAGTAATTTAAACTAGGGTTTGACTGGTTTACAACAAGGGATTTTTACATTTTTAGGAAAATACTTGATGTAAAGGAATGACTAAAATCATGAAATTATAACAATATAATGAGTATCAAACCACAAAATATGCCCTACTTAGAAACTAGATAGCAACAACTACAATTGAATGGAAATTAGGGTAATTTTAAGCTCAAGAGAGGTGAATTTTACTTACTGGTTTTATGACATAGGAAACCCTAATTTGATGGCGCCAAATGCTCAAATAGCTCTGTAACAAGTTCTAAATGCATTGGGAATGCTTTTCTAATCAACAATAAGCTTTAGGAAAGCTTTTATGGAAAACAAAAGGCTTCAATTTAGTAAAAAACTATCAAATATACCATTACTATTCGCTCACGTGAACTAGAATGGCTTAATGAGGTACTTATAGAAATTTTGAATTTCTGTCATTGATTCGATCTTGATGTGGAACGGTGTGCGACTTGGATGGAGTCAAAAAGTTTGAACGTCTTTCCTTTTGTTGATTCGACATCCACCTTGCTTTATTTCCACCAAATGTGCATCTTTTTCATTAGCTTTGTGGCCCCAATGTGTTTTACAAGCCGCTAGATGATCCACATGTTAGCAGCCTGCTAGCCCTCTAGGATTTGCAAGATTTAGATCTACAGTCACTGGCTATAAGGAAATGGCCCATATCAACCCAATTACCTCCTACATGTGCCCGCTTTAATCCATAGGCCAGCGCTCATGATGTACATTTTCCTTCAATAATAGATGGTTGAGATTCAAACATCTCGATGAGCAATTTTGCACATGCACTTATATCCATTTACTAGCACACTCTTTAACCTTCCATAGTTGTCGAGAAATATTTCACTAGATATTTCCTTGCCCTTAATAGTTTAATGGACGGTGGTGATGATTCCACATGGTGATCACCCGCTATCCCTCCATGAGCTAAGATCTGATAGCGGGTCCCTCACGAGCTAGTGGGGTCAAATGGTCGAGATTCATCTATCATAATTCATTATAACTATTGATTTTATAATCCTTTACCATAGGTTCCTTTGAGATGTAGTAGGAGCCACCACGAGGGTGGATAGGTGTCACCCACCTACTATCCCTCCGTCTTATTAATCACAATATTCTATTCCCATAGGCTAATGGGTGATGAATTAGATGCATTCAGTGGGACCCTCCAAGCATTGATAAAGGTTTCGATAAGCACATGAGCTTATTCATGACTTAAAATATGGTTGTTTGTGGTGCAGGAGCACCTTGTTGCATTCAAGCCTCCATGAGGCCAATATATAAAAGAATGTTTAAAGAGTGCTTAGGGGTCATTAAATAAGGTCTTTCAATACCATATTAATGTATTTGAGTCATTTTATAGGTATTTGGATAAGTTATGTAGTCATTTTGTCTAATTTGCAAAAAGTGCCAAATGTTGTTAAATGGCACATGAAGAGTCAATTTTCAAATTTGTAATAAGAGTCAATGGATTTAGATGTTTTAGGGTCCATTGGGACTATCTAATAGAATTTTAATTGTTTGGAGGGTCTTTGGAGCAAAAATGCAAAAAATGCATATTTTGTAAAAAGTTGTTATATTGTAAAAATGCAAAAAAGTGCAAATGGTGGAGTCAAGTAGTTAGGAGGTTGGTTTGGGTCAGTTAGATAGGTTGGTTTTGATGTTAAAGGATTATAAACAATGTTTATGGTCGAATTCAAGAGTTAGTTGAAGATTTTGGTGAAATAAAGCAAATGAAAGTTCCATTTTTCTGTGTTTTTCAGTGAAATCTGTTGTTCCAGAGAGTTGTACGGACTTGTACGGTTTATTATGGCCCTGTAACTTACATTTATGGAAAGATAATTCAATTTATGAAGTTTTTTGTTCTTACCAGAAATTTTTAAAAGGTCGTTTAAGTGGTCTAATGGTCGAATCTTCCCAGCAGCCCTGTTCAGAAATGAAGGTTCCAATTTTGAAGAAAAAATTCATATATTAAGTTTCCACCATTGAAAACTCTTGAAAATTTGTTTGTAGGTATGTTTTAACATTTTATTTGAGATTCCAAAGTTACAGGGGTGTATGTAAATGTTTGATAAAGTTTCAAGGAGGCCCTAGGCTGGAAAAGAGTGATTTTGTGTGAATTTTGCATGAAAATGGTGGTTTAAAGCTAGGGTTTGTTAAAATAACATGAATAAAGGTTGGTTTAAGGTTCCTAATGGTTGTGCGGACCTATTTATACTTGTTTCAAGTCATAACAAAGAGAAATGGCTTAGAAAATGTAAATTTGCTTGTTGAAGGGGTCTAAATAGGCCTAAATGCTGATTTGAACAATCTACTTTTAGAAGTTCACATTTTTGAGTTGTCAAAGTTGGGAAATGGTTTTAAATTAGTCATTTGCTATTGTTTAATGTGTTTTTCTGATTCTACAAGAATTTTTGTGCCTTAACTCTATTTTGGTATTTTGAAATCAAGGAAATTGTCAAGAAAGTTGCCTTGTAGAATGGGTAAATGAGTTGAAACCCATTGTTGTGAAATATGTTCTAATAAGTTGAATTGTGAAATCCTCTTGCTCTGCATCAAATTGGTATCAGAGCCCAGCAAAAGGTCTGGGTTAGTTTTGGTTTGTGGTTTTGTGTTGTGGTTATGTGCAGGTTAAAAAGAACCTGATTGTTGCCAAGGAAAGGTAGAGAAAAGTTGAATAGAAGCAAGGAGAGACTTGCTTGTGAAGATGGATTTGGAGAAGATTGGGAATACATTTGTTGGCAGAGGATGAGAGGAAAAAGAAGAAACAAGAGAAATAAAAAGAAAGGAAGAGAAAAGAGGAAGAGATGAGGCAAAAAAAGATTGAAGAATTAAAGCAAAGGATAGATCAATTGCTCAAAAGAGTTACAAGTTGGCACTTGAAGATCAAGAAAGGGGTCACATGGCCTATTGAGAAGATTATTCAAAGGAGAAAAAGACAAGCAAAGATGGAAGCAAATGAGGCAAAGGTAAATTTTGTTGAGCAAAGTAAGTTACAGGTTGAGATGCATGATATTCTAATTATGTTTGAAGATGAACAAACTTCTTTGATTGTTGAAGAACACATTGATGTTGAGATGAATGATATGGTTGTTGGTAATCAATTAGTTGATGAAATTTTTGATGAACAAGTAGACAAGGTTGTTGAGGTTGTTGATAAGGTTGGTAATGATCCTCAAGATGTTGTTGATAATAAGGTTGATAATGACAATATTGCAGATTTGTTTGCTAATGAGATATATGTAGACTTTCGAGGATATGATGTAGGTTATATATGGTACTCTAATGATGATATTGAAGGTATAGATGATGTTGTTGAGGTATATGCACAAGAAATGGACCTTTGGGACATGAAGACAACAAATGTAGTAGAAGATTCAATGGTAAAGG
Organism: Sequoia sempervirens; assembly: GCA_007258455.2. Lineage (NCBI taxonomy): Eukaryota > Viridiplantae > Streptophyta > Pinopsida > Cupressales > Cupressaceae > Sequoia > Sequoia sempervirens. Next base: position 58,423,979 of record VDFB02358134.1, read on the forward strand.
TAGAAGAAGATGATGAAGAGTTGGTGCCTACACCTGAAGAAGAAGAGGATAAAGGTGAAATAGATTTTTAGTTACAAATTGAGCCACCAAGGTATGAAAATGAGATATTTACTTCATTGTTTCATGATGAGACTAATGGAATTTTCAGTTTTCTCCATGTAGAAGTTTGTGGTTATCTTGAGACAACAGATGTAGAGAAATTTTGGTTGATAGCGCAGAAGGAAAATCAAGGCATAGAGTGTATAGATGAGTGTGAGCATGCACAGGATGATATGATGATAGGAAGACACAATTCACTTCTTGTGCTTATGATTTCAAGGAAAACAAAGCCATGGGTCAAAATGAAGATGCAACTTTTTGTGATTGTAGGTGGTGAAGATTCATTTCTTTTTGCAGGTGATTTACATTTTTCTCCCTCAAGGGACTTGAGTTTTTTCTTTAAGGGGAGAATGGTGCAGGAGCACCTTGTTGCATTCAAGCCTCCATGAGGCCAATATATAAAGGAATGTTTAAAGAGTGCTTAGGGGTCATTAAATAAGGTCTTTCAATACCATATTAATGTATTTGAGTCATTTTATAGGTATTTGGATAAGTTATGTAGTCATTTTGTCTAATTTGTAAAAAGTGCTAAATGTTGTTAAATGGCACATGAAGAGTCAATTTTCAAATTTGTAATAAGAGTCAATGGATTTAGATGTTTTAGGGTCCATTGGGACTATATAATAGAATTTTAATTGTTTGGAGGGTCTTTGGAGTCAAAAATGCAAAAAATGCATATTTTGTAAAAAGTTGTTATATTGTAAAAATGCAAAAAAGTGCAAATGGTGGAGTCAAGTAGTTAGGAGATTGGTTTGGGTCAGTTAGATAGGTTGGTTTTGATGTTAAAGGATTATAAACAATGTTTATGGTCGAATTCAAGAGTTAGTTGAAGATTTTGGTGAAATGAAGCAAATGAAAGTTCCATTTTTCTGTGTTCTTCAGTAAAATCTGCTGTTCCAGAGAGTTGTACGGACTTGTACGGACTTTTACGGCCATGAAACTTACATTTATAGAAAGATAATTCAATTTATGAAGTTTTTTGTTCTTACTAGAAATTTTTAAAAGGTCGTTTAAGTGGTCTAATGGTCAAATCTTCTCAGCAGCCCTGTTCAAAAATGAAGGTTCCAATTTTGAAGAAAAAATTCATATTTTAAGTTTCCACCATTGAAAACTCTTGAAAATTGGTTTGTAGGTCTGTTTTAACATTTTATTTGAGATTCCAAAGTTACAGGGGTGTATGTAAATGTTTGATAAGGTTTCAAGGAGGCCCTAGGCTGGAAAAAAGTGATTTTGTGTGAATTTTGCATGAAAATGGTGGTTTAAAGCTAGGGTTTGCTAAAATAACATGAACAAAGGTTGGGTGAAGGTTCCTAATGGTTGTGCAGACCTATTTATACTTGTTTCAAGTCATAAAAAAGAGAAATGGCTTGGAAAATGTAAATTTGCTTGTTGAAGGGGTCTAAATAGGCCTAAATGCTGATTTGAACAATCTACTTTTAGAAGTTCACATTTTTGAGTTGTCAAAGTTGGGAAATGGTTTTAAATTAGTCATTTGCTATTGTTTAATGTGTTTTTCTGACTCTACAAGAATTTTTGTGCCTTAACTCTATTTTGGTATCTTGAAATCAAGGAAATTGTCAAGAAAGTTGCCTTGTAGAATGGGTAAATGAGTTGAAACCCATTGTTGTGAAATATGTTCTAATAAGTTGAATTGTGAAATCCTCTTGCTCTGCATCAGTTTGCTCAGGTTTACAATATAAAAAACCTTAGGCACATATTAAACCCAGATTTAGATAAAGACAAATATTAAAAGATTTAGGACCCGCTTAACATAAGACATGAAGAAAAAGTTTGACAGGTAACGACTGAGAACACTAGGCACTAGGGCCTAGTAAGTAAGAGGATTTAATGGCTCAAGTGGCAACTTAGGAAATCAGGAACGAGTCATCATTAGTCAACCAAAAATTAGAATGTATGCAAGGGATTTTACATTTAGGATATTTTAAAGGGTTTAAGGCACAAATAAAACCCTAGAATAGAAGTAATACCAAAACTCTAAGTCACAAGACTCATTCAAATCAGAGAGAGCCAAATTTTTCAATAATTATTAGTGGAACACAAAAAATTGAGGGGTTCCACCAATGGCTCTAGTTGGGGACGTTTTTTATTCCAAAATAGAGCGAGATCATAAAATCTCAAGGTTGAAGCAAACCAAACTAGAGAACCAAGACTAGGGATAGCCCAAAAAAGGCAGACCAAACCAACCAAAGCAAAGACACCAAAACAAACCTATATGCAATATACATAGCATTATAGTGTATGTGGAAAAGATGTATACCTCAAGAGAAATATGCTTTCAAGAACTATCCATGTATTGGAAATTCAAGAAATTCTCCAGTCAAGCTTTGCAAATAGTAGGAATCTTCACCATGTGTATTTGATATCAAATAAAGGCCTAACCACGATGCTTCAAATTTTCCATGTTTTCCCTTATCCTGAGCTTTAGCATTCCACATCATCACCATGCATCCTACTTAAAATTTCCTTGGAGAAGCCTTTTTATCATATAAATGCTTGATTTGTAGCTACATTTTGGCATTTTTTTCATGAGGTTCTCTTCTAGTTTCATACAACTCTATTAGAGCATCAACCCTGTGCTACATTTCATCAGAAATGTATTCATCATACTATTGCACAAAATTATACATTTTCAACAAGTTTTTCTGAGGTAGTCTTGTATCTAAACCATATACTAGATGAAATGGAGAATGTCTAGGGCTTTCCTAACAGTAACCCTATCTACCCAAAGTGTAAGATTTAGTTTTGAATCCCATGCCTTTTTATTTTTCTCAATTACCCTCTTGATAATCTTGATCAAGCTTTTATTACTTTATTCTTCCTCACCATTTACTTGTGGATGATATGGGGAAGAGTAGGATATCTGAATTCCATGCTTATCAAAAAAATCTCTAATCTCATATGATCTGAAACACATAGTATTATTAGAAATTATCTTCTTTGGGACTCCAAACCTAATCAAGATGTTGTTCATTAAGAAATCGACCAAAACTTTTCTTGTTTCTTTCTTTGTGGGGATTGCTTCCACCCACTTTGTAAAATAATCAGTGGCAATAAGGGTCCAAGAGTGTCCCCCACTAGATTTCTTAGATATTTCACTGATGAAATCAATACCCCATTGTTGAAAAGGGGCTTGGACTGAAATGGGCCTAATCGGTAGATTTCCTAAAAAAATTAGCTTTCTTGAAAATATTTGGCAGGAATTACATGTTTTGACAAACTTGTGAGCATCTTTGAATATTGAGGGCCACCAAAATTGTGCTCTTAAAATCTTATGGGAAGATGTCTTCACCACGTAATGGCCACCACATACTCCACTATGCATTTCTTCTAGGAGTTCTAATTCTTGCTTGCGATCAACACATTTGAGTAATACTCCCTCTGGGATTCTCCACCAAAGGTCATAGTCAATAATCACATACTTAATTTCTTGCGATTTCAAGGTCCTTCTTTCATTATCTTCCATACCCTCTAGATATTGCAGTCATATCATATTTGAGTTCTGTGGCCTGGAAGGATTTTCTAAAAAATACAAGGGGCTGCTCAAAACCCTATTAATTTTCTATAACAACACAACAAAAATTGTATGAAACGATGCAAAAGAAAATATTTGCATGGGATTGAAGAAATTTGGAGACTTCAATACTCGAGCCTCCTTTATGGCTTGTTTAATATTCTTAACGCTTGACTAGGCTTGTCACTCCAAATTACCTTTTCTCCTTTCTTCAACATCTTAGAGATAGGATGGGTAATCTATACAAAGTTAGTTACAGACTTCCTCAAGAAATTGATCTATCCAAAGAATTATTGGATTCCTTTGACAGTCTTTGGCTGTGGAATTTTGTCTATTATAGTCACTCTTGTAGGATCAATTCTTATTCCTTCCTTTGACACAATATGGCCAAGAAGCTTTCCTTCTCTCACCCCAAACACACAATTTTTGGGATTTAGAGATATGCCATACTCAAGTGCCTTCTTGAATACCTTCTCAAGGTGCATACAATGGTTTTCTTCTTTCTTGTTGTATGTTGTTAAATCATCTTGGTAAACTGCTAAGAAGATATCAATGAAATTAGAAAAGGCCACATCCATAGCCCATTGGAAAGTAGCACCTACATTTTTAGGCCGAAAAGAATCCTAACATAAACATAAGTGCCTCAAGGAGTAGTAAATGTAGTCTTATACTACTCAGAATCCTTAGCCACAACTTGATTATATCTAGATAAACCATCCATCATAGATAGAATTTCACAACTAGTCACCTTTTTTAACATGGCTTCCATGTTGGGCAATGAATATTTATCTTTCAATGATGATATATTAAGATTCCTAAAGTCCACAAAAATCCTTATATCACCATTCTTTTTTCTTATTGGCACTAAGTTAGATACCCATGTAGAATACCTAATTGGCTTAATGGTACCTCGTTCTCTTAACTTGACCAATTCTTCTTTCATATTAGGTGCCAATGTGGGATTGATTGGCCTTTTCTTTTTCCTAAAAGGATTAGCATCGTGTTTTAAAGGAATCTCATGTTTAAACAAGTCTTCCATATAGGCCTTTAAATCATCATAAGACTAGGAAAACACATGCATGTATCTTCTCAACAAAGCAATTGACATTGCCTTGACTTGAGGTTTCATTTTCTTCCCAATGTAGACTTTCTTAGGAGTATTTTTTGTACTAAGATTTACTTTTTCCAAATCCTCCTTATGAGTGGATGTTTTATTAGCATTGTTTCTTTCAAGGCCATCAAAAACACTCTCCAAAGCAACTAACCCCTTTGGGATTTTATTAGTCTTCAACTAAATAATTTCATTCCCAAACACTATTTATTTTCCATCTACTTCTTCTAAAAAAGCTCCAAAGTCAATTTCTTGACCTTCATATTCTTCTATACATCGCAAGAATTCCAAAATGTCCACATCATCATTAAAACCTACTAGTTATTTATGTTATTAGGAACAAAAAATCTGAATTGCATTTCAACTTTTAAAATGCCAGCAAAAGTAATGGCATTTGGTTAGAGTGCAATATTGGCAAGTAAATCTGCCACCTAATTCTTAATCCTATCCAGCCAATCAATGCCAAATGCATCAAAATATTCTATTGAGTCCCAAACAATATTTATATACTGTCTCAATCTATTGTTATTTGATGCATATCTTGACCTAACTTGAGAAACAACAAGCTCTGAGTCTCTAATAACCCTTAATTTCTTGACTCCATGTTTCTCAACTAGTCTTAACCCTAGTAGTAAGGCCTCATATTCAACTAAATTATTTGTGCATGAAAATAGCAATGCAAATGAAAACTTAAATGTTTTGGGGTAAAAGCACAAACTTGTGTCACACTTTATAAAGGAATCAACCAACAACAAAAAGATTTCTGAACTTCGACCACATAAAAGTGGTCTTTATGTTTTTAATTTCAAAATGGTGTAAACTAATGAAATGTAGAAATTTTGATGAAGTTTATTCCTGTAATTTTTTAATTTTTTTTAAAAAATTGTTTTCATTATGTTTTTATCAATTTAAGGATAGATTTTGGAATGCTGAAAATTTCAGAAAAGAGTGACTTCATGGGACACCAAGAAAAAAATTGAAAAAAACCTCATTTCTCCCTAATTTCTTTTCCTCAAATAGGTAACTTCAATATCTTGTGCATGGAATTTTTTTTTTCAAATTTTGATGTATATTTTTCTCATAATAATGTTTTAAAGTCAAACTTGTCAGAATTTGACAGTTTTCACAAGATGTCAACTATTGTCAATTTTTTTAATCATTTTCAAAAAAATAATTATACCCTTTTGAAGAAGACTCTCTTCTCTTGGCCCCATATAATTAAAAGAAAAAATTAATATGTTTTACCATTTTTTTTAATTTGTAATCAGTCTCTTTTTTAACTTTAACAACCTACTTGAATTAATAAAAAAATAAAATATATTAAAACTAATAAAAATATTTAAAAAAAACATATTCGGATTCAGCACTCCGAGATTTACAAAAGGGTATTTTTTTTTTTTTAAAACATCATTCTAACTAAAGTAATACTTAGCTAAAGTTGAAAGTTTTAGAAAATTCTGAAAAAAGCTGAGTTGGCTGCTAACTTGGATGCCACATAGACAGTTTCAATAGAAATAGTTTCTATAGAAAGGTTTTTGGCCAAAACACTTTCTATAGAAACAATTTCTATTGAAACCCTTTCTATAGAAACCTCACACATTAAAAAATCCAATTTCAAAGCCAATTTCAAAGTGGGAAAAGAAAAAATTATTTTTTTGGGATTCGGTCGAAACTTATTCGAGCAAAACCTATGTGCCACATAATAGGCCACGTTGTTTCGATCAAAACCTTTCTGGTCGAAAAATATTTTGCTCGAAACTATTTATTTGGCTGAAAGTGTGACACGACTTTGTTCTTTTACCCTTTACCACTAGGAGAAATGTGTATCACCCCTACACTAGCTCCTTTTGAGGAAGCCCCATCAAACACTTGCTTCACAAGTCATCATTGTTTTCTTGCTGTAATAATTCCTTTTTAAGAGGTACACGTTATTTTTCCTTTTCTTCTTGCAACTCTTCAACTTTAAAGTTATCAATACCAGTGTCCACAAAGTGAATTCTATCCTCTTCTTCCACATGTTCAATCATATGTGGAGCTCTTGGCTCCCTCACAAGTTTGATGTCTTTTCCCTCAATTGGGAATGTGGAAAAAGACATGTCACACTACATGCTACCTCCCATGGAGGAACTCCACTTCCTTGACAATAACATACCATAATTTGGTGGAATGTCCACTACAACTATGCTCATAAAAAACTCCTTGTCAGGAAAAGAAACCAGTCTATATGGGACATCCTTAATCACTCCTATGACTGAGATTTCTCTTGAGTCCATGGCATAACATTTTCCATAGGAACAATTTATTTTCAAACCCATTTCTTTCATAATCTCCATCGACACGATGTTAGATGAAGCTCCTAAATCAATAATGATGTTCTTTAGAAGCTTACCATCAACAATCAAAGTCACATAGAAAGGATCAATATTACTTGGGCAGGTTGTGATAGTACTACCTAGGTAAATCTAAGGGATTTCACCAATTTCTCCCTCCATTACTTCTTCACTAACTTTATTTCCACTCAATTAAGGCTAAGTAGACACCCTTTTATCATCACAGACCATAGTAGCACCATTGATAAGGGACATTACCTTCTGCTTATGCTCTTCAATTCTCATCATTTCCATTAAAGGAACTGTCACTTTAAATTAGGAAAGAAATTGAAACATGTCAACTGGATTGTATTTAGGTAATTCATAAGGAACCACACCTCATTCTTAAATCTTTTCCTTTAGTTGCTCACATTTCTTTTCAGTCTCTCTCTTTCCTTTTATCTTTTCTTGATCTACATTTGACTTTTGAGCTTTTGCTTTTACAATAGGAGAAACAACCTCATCAGACTTCTTAGTTGCATTATCTTGTTTAGCCCAAATTTTAGGCCCTTTACTCTCCTTAGATTTTACCTCACCTTCTTTACCATTTTCCTTAGCTCCTTGCTTTTGTACATTCAACTCTTTCATGGACATACTGCCTGACTTTCCTTGGTCACAATTTACAATTCTATTCCTTAAATTGTGAGTGTCTCTAGCTTGTGTAACCAATGTTAATATCATTTTTGATATTCCTCATCAAAGGTTCCAGAGACACATTCATTTTATCTATTTCTAAACCACATACATTATGCTCAAAATTTTCATCCTCATTAGGAAAAATCTGCTAATGATAATCATCAGATTTCTACCTCTAGTTGTCAACATCAACCTCATGTGACTCTTCATCCAAAGAACACTCTTCCTCAGAAAAAAATGATCTATACATCAGTACAAATACCTCCTCACTTCTTTCTTGAAGTGGCTCACAATCAACAGGTTCACTTTGCTCCTCTTCAAATTGTTTTGCCACTGAGCAAGTTTGAGAACTATGTGGCAATTGGAAAACAACACACCAAGGAGATTCATTAGAAAAGTTTATAGAATTCTTCTGTAATGGGCTAGGGGGAACTTTTCTCTATGTGTTCTTTTGATTATTCTGAATTGGATTTCCATTATGCCAATTGGTGTTGTAAGGGTGATCTTGCAACCTAGTAGGTCTCTCATTTCTTTGAAAATTAGGCTTATCATTTGTTAGCCCCTTCTCTTGCCTAGCAATATTGTTATCCATTAAGGTGGGAATTGATAACTCACTCTCCATAGATAATGCCCTCTCAAGGGGATATTAAAGATAATAGGCTAATTTTGAACAACAATAATCCTAGGCATAAGAAAAATGCCCAAGAGATAGTCCTAGACAAGATTAAGAAAATTATTGTTCAAACCAACAAAAATAACAAAAGTAAGTGGGATAAAAGGAGAAGAGTTCAAGGGACTCAAATCCCTACACTAATATGGAAATGCAAATTAATGATTAAATTAAAAATGAGATCAATGATTCATTTGAGGTAAAAAACCATAATAACATGACAAAAAATGTAAACAATAAGGATGTTGGTTGTTTTTAATGAACCAAACTTAATCTCATCAGTTATATATGAATTCACCAAATTCAATGGTTAAAATTGTGAGGATTGGCCAATGAATAGGTGAAAGCTTGCTAGGCTTTCCCTCTGCACTTTGGGCTCTGCAAGATGCATGAGGGTAATTTGTACAATGTATCTTATGATACTCTTGTGCCAATTATCAAATACATTGTTATAATAGATACATTCTCATATAATTTCAAATTAGATGAAATCCTTTAAGAATTTAGAAAATACTTTAACAAATAATCACCTAAAGTAGAGAATGGGCAACATCACATGAAGCTTTAAAGAATTTTGAATGAATGAATGATATTCTTTATTAATTTTTTCTTTGAATGGTAGGGCTGAATCAATGACTTCAAAATTAATCTAAGTAATGGAACAATGTCGTATCTAAGGGCGATGAACTTAAATTTGAAATAGACTATAATATAACAGTAAAAAAACTTATCTTTCTAGACTATTGTAATACTGTATTATAGTAAAATAACTCAAATATTCCAAAATAAAGACTACTTATCAAATCCTTATATCTAATCACACAAACCCATGATTTTATCAGAGAAATTTAATTAATTCCTTGAATTAATGCAAAGACATAATCATACATTGAATAAAAACAAAAATGAAGACCAATCAAAAGATCCTTGATCATTTCATTGGTAATTCATGTGAAAAATACTTAAGGAGAGTATTTTATTCAGAATCTACATCTTTTCATTCAATTTCTAGTTTTATTATACAACATTATGCCTATTATAGGACTCAAATTCAAATATAAGACTTAAATCTAATTCCATTTCTCTATTCTTACATTACAATTTTTTTTACATGAGATCAAAAAATCTATTGACCAAAGACTCGTACAATTTTCCTTGAATTCCCTTTTATAAGCATAAGGGAGCAAACAAGCTTCAGGTTGAATTGTACATTTGTCACATTTTCATTTGATATTCATTTTATTTACATTTCAAAACATTCCCAAAAGCAGTTATATTTACAACTCAAAAGGGGGAATATTCATATGAGACAAAATCCCTTTGCACTTTTGTTGAAGAATACAATTCCCACCTTCCAAAAGGCATCCTTTTTCATTGCAATAGCACCAACCATGAGATATAAATATTTTCCATGTGCATCCCAAAATGTTGGAAAAAACATAAAAGAAATAGAAATAAAGAACTTCACTTCCATTTTAGCACATATGTCATCATTTGACCAAGAGGATATAATTTTTGCAATACTTCACCAAAGGCTTAATGATAATCTGTAAATTTTCCAAGCCATGTATTATATTCCTCCTCGATGGTCCACTATGTATCCAACAATCTTTGCACTCTTGAATCATGTAGATTGTACCTAGCATCCATTAGTATTCTAGCCTCTTTCTAAAACACATCCATATTAACCTCAATTTTAGTCATACCATCAAGAGAAGCATTTGAAATTGTATAATCTACAAGACTGATATCCTCGTTAACCTTGGGGAGCATATTTGTTATTTATTCCTTCCATGTATTGAATTCTTTCCTTTACCCATCTTCATTCAAGATCTTAGGCATCCCACTTTACTCCATATCTCTAAACATCTTTAGTTTACTTTGGAGCTAAACACCAATATTTCTATGGAATGATAATATTTCACCCAAGAAATCTACTACTTTCATCAAATATGGGATATTTTTCGAAGCCTAAGGATCATCCTTCATGTTTGGCATAATTTCCTTAAGAGATCCAACTCTTGCACTCCACTTACTCCAATCATTTTGAAAGGAATTCTAAACTTGAATGTACCTCTTATGGGCTTCATGAATGATTTTATACTTCCAAAATATTATCATACTTGTGCACCAACTTAGAAATCATGTGCCTCAAAATACTATCAAAAATATTATCAACCACTTTTGAGGTTTCTTCTTTCGCTTTCTTAACATTTTCCTTTTATGCTTACAATTCTCCTTTTAATCTTTGTATTCTCAAAGATAAGACCTCCCTATCTTGTGAAGACAACTCTAAGGAAGAAAAAGAAGGAGAAGCTAAATACCTTTGTGATGGAATTTCCTATGAAGCAGTAGCCTTAATCTTATTATACTGATCCAAAAATATTATTGTATTTCTCCAACAATTTATCATATTTTTTCTGAGAAATCTATGCAGTATTTGCACTCAACATTGCAACATGTATAGACAATTGAGAAGCTTGGATAGGAGTGATATATGTATCTATTTTTACCACAACAACACCAATGACCTCTTCCACTAATTTTACAACCTTAGGCTTCCCTGTGTTTGGTGTCATTGACCAAATTGCAAGGGTATGCAACTTGGGACTAAAACTAGATCCAAAATTTTGATTATCAAAGTGTTCCTCAACATAAAAGCCCTTGGATCCTTTCTAATTGCATCTAGTGCAATGGAGGATATGAGATTCCACCCTAGAAACAACATCACACCACTATCTCTTACAACTTCCCTAGCTTCAACAAGAGTAATTGCTACTATTTCATTCATTATTTTCTCCTCCTCTGCCTTCTTTTCCTCCTCTTGTAATGAGGGGTCCACACTAGCCTTTGCATCCTCAATTCTCTTCTTAATTTCTTGACTTTTAAATTAAATAAAAAATTATTTAAATTCCTTTGTTTGGACAAAAGAATCATCAGAAGTAAACTCTTAAAAATCCTTTACCCTAACATCATCATCATCCCCTTCATCATACTCCCATTTGGCTATTTTGTCCTTTAGGATGTAGGGGTCAAGAGCATCTCTTATAAGAGAGGGAGGAAAAAAAATTTCCACCTCTTGGTCACTTGGTATACACTCAATAGACTTCTCTTTCATTGAATATTCAACTATATGAGAAACCTTTTTGCCTTCATCAATTTCCAAGGGCTATTCTACATCACTAGGAACTTCTCCTTGAGATTGAAGGCTTCTTAATTGAGCACCTTGCTGCTCCTTGACCACCTGAGCTTTCTCTATGACCTCATTGACCTTCACATTAAATTAACCACTTTGAAATTCCTTCAATTTGGTCATAGCCTACTTAGATGGATTCTCAATCTCAACACAAGGATTTACATAGAATGGATTTTTCTTCATTATGTGCTCCTCCATGTCACAAATAGAAATCCATTCTTTCTTTCTTGAGGTCATAGAAACATCAGTAGACAAGTTTCTAATTATATCATCATTATATAAAAATTGATGTGAAAACCTAGATAAACATTTCTTTTTCCTTTCTACATTCACATACCCCTCGGGGTCATAGCTTCTCATCTCATCTATAGGAATTCTGAGGTTACTTATCATTATCCCAAATTTGTCATAACCCTCCTTGGCAGTAGCTATAAAGTAACAAAAGGAACACTGTGGAGTTATCACAAAGGCCTTTATATTATTCCTAAAGGACAATCTATTAGAAACATACAAAGGTAGACAATGTGGTGCAACCTTAGCTCCATAAACTCTAATCAGAGTATAATGTGAATGCAAGAACCAATCACCCCAATTATGACCCATTTTGTATCCTTCTCTAAGCTCATGTGGTCACAAAATCTCCTTGATGACCCTTGATATTCTATATAAAGGCTCTACTCTGAATCTCTCCATGATACCAACCTTCAAAACATTACAAAAAGTAGTATAATTGGAATGTGGCTAGTTCTGGTCTGAAATGAATGTCCACATCTGCACTGGAAAATCATTGCCATCCTCATCTTTCTGCCTCATCTTCATAAGCTTCTTCAAATTCTCCTACCCCATCCATAGAATCATGTGCATAAACAAAGAATAATGGTGGAAAGATAAAGGGGCTTTCCCATCCTTCAATCCAACTAGTTTTTATGCATCTGGTCTACAATATAAGCTACATAATAAAATCCTTTGTTTGAATTCCAATTCTAGATGTCCATGGCCATTACCATCATTGCAATGGGTATTAGAGGGATCTATGGGTAGAGAGGGATAGGTGAGATAGAGAGAGAGAGAGAGATAGAGGGAAGGAGGGAGGGTGAGCGAGAGAGGGGAGGAAGGGAGAGGTAAAGAGGAATTGGTGAGATAAAGATAAGTAGAGAGAGAATGGTGACATATAGAGGAGAGAGTTATAGGGAGGGAGAGAGAAAATGGTGAGATAGAGAATGAAAGAGAAAGAGGGTGAGTGAGAGAGAGAGGTAGGAGGGAGAGGAAAGACATAGAGTAGATAGGGGAAAAGGTAGAGGGAGACATCTAGTGAGAGAGAGAGAGGGCTGGGGGAGATAAAGATAATTAGAGAGGGAAGGAAAGATAGAGAGAGAGTAGAGAGGGAATGAGGGAGGGAGGGAGAGAATCAAGATAGAGACGTGTAGAGATAGTGTTAGGGAGTGACGAGATAGAGAGGGAATGAGATGGAGAGGTATGGATGGAGAGAGTGGGAGGTGAGATAGAGAGTGGTAGGTTGTGATGGATGGAGGGCTAGTAGAGAGGGAGAGGGGAGATATAGATAAGATAGGGAGGGAGAGAGGGAGGGAGATGTAGTGAGGGAGAGAGAGGTGAGATATAGAGAAATAGAGAGTGGTGGAAGGAGAGGTAGGTAGAGAGAGGGAGAGAGGAGATAAAGATAAGTACAGAGGGAAGGAGAGGTAGAGAGAGGAGAGATAGTAGAAAGGGAATGAGGGTGGGAGGGAGAGAAAGGTGAGATAGAGAGGTGTAGAGAGAGAGTGGTAAGGTTTCATGGGCAGAGGTAGGTAGAGAGAGGGATTAGGAGATAGAGAGTAGATAGGGAAGAAGAGAGGGACAAAGAAGTATGGAGGGAGAGAGAGGGAGGTGAAAGAGAGGTGAGGTAAAGAGAATAGAGAGAGTGGTAGGAGTGATTGAGAGGAGAGGGAGAGAGAGAGAGAGAGAGAGAGAGAGAGAGAGAGAGAGAGAGAGAGAGAGAGAGAGAGAGAGAGAGAGAGAGAGAGAGAGAGAGAGAGAGAGAGAGAGAGAGAGAGAGAGAGAGAGAGAGAGAGAGAGAGAGAAGGATGGAGGGAGGGAGGAGAGAGGATAAGTGAGGAAGGAGGAGGAGGGAGAGAGAGAAGTGAGATAGAGAGAATGAGGGAAATGTGAGAGAGAGAGAGAGAGAGAGAGAGAGAGAGAGAGAGAGAGAGAGAGAGAGAGAGAGAGAGAGAGAGAGAGAGAGAGATGGAGGGAGGGAGAGAGAAGTGAGATAGAGAGAGAGAGAATTAGAGGGAAAAGGAGAGAGAGATTCAGATAAAGGGATGGAGATAGTGAGAGATAGGTCTAGAGTGTAGGATAAAAAATGAGTGAGATAGAGAGAGAAATAATACAAATTGCTTATTACTAAAATTTGACCTCCTGATTACTGAAATTTGACTAAGTTTGAAATTTGTGAGATCTTCCAAAAACTAGAATTTGCATTATAACTCCTAGAGATCTGAAACCACTCTCAAACATCCTAAGACTATATACATGAAATATAACTTAAAGTATAAGAAAGTAAACGTCCATATGTAAATGTCAACTTATACTTAAATGTCTATTTCATGTATATAGTTTCCCTTAAAGATAACGAGAAGAAAGAAAAAAAAAGAGAAGAAAACAAATTCAATGTAGATCAAAATGAGAGCACGTTATAATGCACTCGTATTTTGTTAATGCATTGACAAAATGAAAAATCCATGTCAAAACTAAGATATAACGCAAGTGCGTTATATATTTATTTGGGAATCATCAAGCCTTGGGATTGGTATTTGGCTTGGAATACCAACCCAAAGGCTTGGAGGGCATTCCCAACGACCGGAGATGTGTTTTTGCAAATTCTACAATATTTCACATAATCGGGTTCATGCTCATCATTAGGATTGCACATGGTTCAATATCAAACAAATCAAACATCTGGGTAATGTTAGGTTCTCTCTTAGCTATCCAACGATGTAATTTTTTTCACTTTCTGACAATGTTAAGCCTTTCATCCATAATTTATTTTGTTTGTCTCTTTTTTGACAAAAAATAGTGTTTGGTGTTTTTTTCGTTATAAATTAACCGTTCATCAAAATTTCAAATAAATTACATTTTAGAAACTAGACTCCATTCTACAATTTTTTTTAAAAAATGTATTCAATTAGTTTCCAAAATTTGTAGGGGTAGCATGGCCAAAATTTTGTTTTTTAGGAAGTGTCCACTTAGAAAATTAGTAAAAAATAAAATATTCATTAAAAAATTATCAGAAAAATCATGCATCAACTACATACTATTAGCTAAATTCTGACCATAGCAATTTTAAAAATACTAAAAAACATTTCACCATGCTAGCGTCATACAAGAGTTTCTATGTTATGTTTTTCTGACAAAAACAACACCAATTTGTGAATGTCCCACTTTTGAACCCCTTAATCTCAACCATTTTCAAAATAAATTAGTAGTTTAGAAAGTAGACTCAGAGCACTTCGATCCTTTTTTTGTTCCATCTCAAAATTTTGAGTGTAACTATCCTCAATTTCACATCCAAGGTCAGTATTTCCTGATTTCAGAAAAAAAGTGGCCACTTAAGCCCCCTTTTTGGGAACCATCTTGGTGCACTTACCCATGGGTCACATAATTTTTTATCATCTTGTGAAGAAAAAATCTTGTAGTGTAGAAAACTATATACCCTTTACAATTTCACACTTTTTTTGGGTCTCTTAATTAATTGGACTTAATTAAGCTTCTAATTTTCCAAATTATGTATTCCAAATCCTTATTACTCTGGTTTTCTTTAAGGGAAGAAAACATTTAATTAATGCAATTAGTATTTTAAACACTTTGGAGAATGAGTGTCCAAAAATTTTAGGCTAGGAACCCATTCTTAAATATGATTTTGGAAACCTTTTAATGATTCAAATTCAATATGCAATTATCGGCTTTTGGAATCTAATTTTTAGGAAATTAGATAAACACCTATAAAGATAGTTTTTTTATCATTTGAAATCATCTATCATTAAGGAAAATTTCCAATTGAGAAAATATTATTATCAAGAGCATTCAAGAGAAGACTTATTAGTCATTTGTTGCAACAATCAAGGTCCTATCATCATGTTCAAGTTTATGTGTGCTCATGTCATCTTGTGAAGGCTAATATGCATTTTTCATCCTAAAGCATCAAAGCATTTTCAAGTGTCCAAAACCATCAAGCAAAGCAATATCAAGTTCCTTGGAGTGATGTGTTTGTCTTCAGTCCTCTAAGGGAAGCCATTGGAGGTTTGGTGAGTTGTAGCAAGCAAGTGTTCATTCATCATTTCCTTTTCCATTGTGATTATATTTCTATCAAGGTTTAATTACATCACATGGGGTTTGACTAAGACAAACCTGATTCAAACACACCAATTTTTCCCTCTTTGTATGTGCAAATTACAGGTTGAAGAAAGCTTAAAGATATTGAAGAGAAATTTTGCATTATTACATAAGTTGTCATCATTGTTGTCAAGCTATAGAAACTTAGTTTCAGAATTTATTTATGGCTTTCTAATATTTGAACCTACACAAAATAGAAGCTAAGATCCAACCTTAGAGGACT
>VDFB02358134.1:58440303-58459921 GCA_007258455.2 Sequoia sempervirens
AGAGAGAGAGGGGAGAGAGGGAGGAAGGGAGAGAGAGAGAGAGAGGAGAGATAGAGAGTAGGGAGAAGGAGAGAGAAAAATATGATTCAACTTGTTGACTACTAAAATATGACCTCCTGATTATTGAAACTTGACATGCTGATTATTGAAATTTGACTAAATCTGAAATTTTTAAGATCTTCCAAAAACTAGAATTTGCATTATAACTCTTAGAGATCCAAAACCATTCTCAAACATCCTAAAACTATATACATGAAATATAACATAAAGTATAAGAAAGTAAATGTCCATATGTAAATTTCAACTAATACGTAAATTTTTATTTCATGCATATAGTCTCCCTAGTAGAGAAAAAGAAGAAAGAGCTCACAAACATTCATTGCAAAATTCAAGCCATTCAGTGCTCGCCAAATTTGGAGCTCTCCAAATTTGGCGAGTGCAATATGGCACCAAAAGTGTGTCATAGATCCGTGCACTTACCATTTTATGAGTTTAAATAATGTAAACATGTAATATGTAACCCTAAATGTAATACAAAACATCAGAAAAGTTATGATGTACAATGTCAGGTTCACCAAAATGAATAAGGGATATTTTCTCTATTTATTCCTCTCCTTAAGGTATTTCATTAGGAAAGAGATCACAAATTAGAAATTGAATTTCAACCTCAAAGATGAGCCAATAAGACCTAGATGTTAGTCATTAAGACAATATGATAGATCTAAAACCAAATTGAAATGATATGCAATGCTTAAACTAAATGAACCATAAGACCTAGAACATGAAATGCAAATTCCTGAAAGTACAGAAATAAAAACCATAATTTGCAAACAGATCTAAGAAGGGTAAGGACACATGTACCAATCACCAAAACTAGGTTTTGAGAGAATGGGTCCTAGCTAGGGCTTCTGGAAATTATTTTTGTAGTCCTCTAAGGTTGGATCTTAGCTTCTATTTTGTGTAGGTTCAAATATTAGAAAGCCAGAAATAAATTCTGAAACTAAGTTTCTATAGCTTGACAACAATGATGACAACTTATGTAATAATGCAAAATTTCTCTTCAATATCTTTAATCTTTCTTCAACCTGTAATTTGCACATACAAAGAGGGAAAAATTGGTGTGTTTGAATCAGGTTTGTCTTAGTCAAACCCCATGTGATGTAATTAAACCTTGATAGAAATATAATCACAATGGAAAAGGAAATGATGAATGAACACTTGCTTGCTACAACTCACCAAACCTCCAATGGCTTCCCTTAGAGGACTGAAGACAAACACATCACTCCAAGGAACTTGATATTGCTTTGCTTGATGGTTTTGGACACTTGAAAATGCTTTGATGCTTTAGGATGAAAAATGCATATTAGCCTTCACAAGATGACATGAGCACACATAAGCTTGAACATGATGATAGGACCTTGATTGTTGCAACAAATGACTAATAAGTCTTCTCTTGAATGCTCTTGATAATAATATTTTCTCAATTGGAAATTTTCCTTAATGATAGATGATTTCAAATGATAAAAAAACTATCTTTATAGGTGTTTATCTAATTTCCTAAAAATTAGATTCCAAAAGCCGATAATTGCATATTGAATTTGAATCATTAAAAGGTTTCCAAAATCATATTTAAGAATGGGTTCCTAGCCTAAAATTTTTGGACACTCATTCTCCAAAGTGTTTAAAATACTAATTGCATTAATTAAATGTTTTCTTCCCTTAAAGAAAACCAGAGTAATAAGGATTTGGAATACATAATTTGGAAAATTAGAAGCTTAATTAAGTCCAATTAATTAAGAGACCCAAAAAAAGTGTGAAATTGTAAAGGGTATATAGTTTTCTACACTACAAGATTTTTTCTTCACAAGATGATAAAAAATTATGTGACCCATGGGTAAGTGCACCAAGATGGTTCCCAAAAAGGGGGCTTAAGTGGCCACTTTTTTTCTGAAATCAGGAAATACTGACCTTGGATGTGAAATTGAGGATAGTTACACTCAAAATTTTGAGATGGAACAAAAAAAGGATCGAAGTGCTCTGAGTCTACTTTCTAAACTACTAATTTATTTTGAAAATGGTTGAGATTAAGGGGTTCAAAAGTGGGACATTCACAAATTGGTGTTGTTTTTGTCAGAAAAACATAACATAGAAACTCTTGTATGACGCTAGCATGGTGAAATGTTTTTTAGTATTTTTAAAATTGCTATGGTCAGAATTTAGCTAATAGTATGTAGTTGATGCATGATTTTTCTGATAATTTTTTAATGAATATTTTATTTTTTACTAATTTTCTAAGTGGACACTTCCTAAAAAACAAAATTTTGGCCATGCTACCCCTACAAATTTTGGAAACTAATTGAATACATTTTTTAAAAAAAATTGTAGAATGGAGTCTAGTTTCTAAAATGTAATTTATTTGAAATTTTGATGAACGGTTAATTTATAACGAAAAAAACACCAAACACTATTTTTTGTCAAAAAAGAGACAAACAAAATAAATTATGGATGAAAGGCTTAACATTGTCAGAAAGTGAAAAAAATTACATCGTTGGATAGCTAAGAGAGAACCTAACATTACCCAGATGTTTGATTTGTTTGATATTGAACCATGTGCAATCCTAATGATGAGCATGAACCCGATTATGTGAAATATTGTAGAATTTGCAAAAACACATCTCCGGTCGTTGGGAATGCCCTCCAAGCCTTTGGGTTGGTATTCCAAGCCAAATACCAATCCCAAGGCTTGATGATTCCCAAATAAATATATAACGCACTTGCGTTATATCTTAGTTTTGACATGGATTTTTCATTTTGTCAATGCATTAACAAAATACGAGTGCATTATAACGTGCTCTCATTTTGATCTACATTGAATTTGTTTTCTTCTCTTTTTTTTTCTTTCTTCTCGTTATCTTTAAGGGAAACTATATACATGAAATAGACATTTAAGTATAAGTTGACATTTACATATGGACGTTTACTTTCTTATACTTTAAGTTATATTTCATGTATATAGTCTTAGGATGTTTGAGAGTGGTTTCAGATCTCTAGGAGTTATAATGCAAATTCTAGTTTTTGGAAGATCTCACAAATTTCAGACTTAGTCAAATTTCAGTAATCAGGAGGTCAAATTTTAGTAATAAGCAATTTGTATTATTTCTCTCTCTATCTCACTCATTTTTTATCCTACACTCTAGACCTATCTCTCACTATCTCCATCCCTTTATCTGAATCTCTCTCTCCTTTTCCCCGGATCTGATGAACGTCTGACGATCTTATCCGACGTCTGAAATGGATCTTTGATGGATCCGTGATCGATCCTGATTGATTTGATCCGGATGATGCCGGATCTGATCTGATCGTCTGATCTGCGCGATTTGATCGGATGTTTGATTGATTCCGATTTTGATCGATGGATTTGTCGATCCGGATGACTGATGATTTCTGACGGATTTCTGATGCCGATCTGGATCTGTTCTTTGATTGATTGACGGATGATTTATCTTGATTGAGCGATCGATTTTGATCGGTTGCCGGATTGTCGGATTCTTTGATGGATTTCGACGGATTTGATTTTGATCTCGACGTTCTTTTCCTGATCTTTTGATTGTCGATCCGCGACGACGCGGATGATTTTGATGATTCTCTCGATCCTGATCCTGATATCGATTGATATTGATCGACTGACCACAAAGGATTTTATTATGTAGCTTATATTGTAGACCAGATGCATAAAAACTAGTTGGATTGAAGGATGGGAAAGCCCCTTTATCTTTCCACCATTATTCTTTGTTTATGCACATGATTCTATGGATGGGGTAGGAGAATTTGAAGAAGCTTATGAAGATGAGGCAGAAAGATGAGGATGGCAATGATTTTCCAGTGCAGATGTGGACATTCATTTCAGACCAGAACTAGCCACATTCCAATTATACTACTTTTTGTAATGTTTTGAAGGTTGGTATCATGGAGAGATTCAGAGTAGAGCCTTTATATAGAATATCAAGGGTCATCAAGGAGATTTTGTGACCACATGAGCTTAGAGAAGGATACAAAATGGGTCATAATTGGGGTGATTGGTTCTTGCATTCACATTATACTCTGATTAGAGTTTATGGAGCTAAGGTTGCACCACATTGTCTACCTTTGTATGTTTCTAATAGATTGTCCTTTAGGAATAATATAAAGGCCTTTGTGATAACTCCACAGTGTTCCTTTTGTTACTTTATAGCTACTGCCAAGGAGGGTTATGACAAATTTGGGATAATGATAAGTAACCTCAGAATTCCTATAGATGAGATGAGAAGCTATGACCCCGAGGGGTATGTGAATGTAGAAAGGAAAAAGAAATGTTTATCTAGGTTTTCACATCAATTTTTATATAATGATGATATAATTAGAAACTTGTCTACTGATGTTTCTATGACCTCAAGAAAGAAAGAATGGATTTCTATTTGTGACATGGAGGAGCACATAATGAAGAAAAATCCATTCTATGTAAATCCTTGTGTTGAGATTGAGAATCCATCTAAGTAGGCTATGACCAAATTGAAGGAATTTCAAAGTGGTTAATTTAATGTGAAGGTCAATGAGGTCATAGAGAAAGCTCAGGTGGTCAAGGAGCAGCAAGGTGCTCAATTAAGAAGCCTTCAATCTCAAGGAGAAGTTCCTAGTGATGTAGAATAGCCCTTGGAAATTGATGAAGGAAAAAAGGTTTCTCATATAGTTGAATATTCAATGAAAGAGAAGTCTATTGAGTGTATACCAAGTGACCAAGAGGTGGAAATTTTTTTTCCTCCCTCTCTTATAAGAGATGCTCTTGACCCCTACATCCTAAAGGACAAAATAGCCAAATGAGAGTATGATGAAGGGGATGATGATGATGTTAGGGTAAAGGATTTTTAAGAGTTTACTTCTAATGATTCTTTTGTCCAAACAAAGGAATTTAAATATTTTTTTATTTAATTTAAAATTCAAGAAATTAAGAAGAGAATTGAGGATGCAAAGGCTAGTGTGGACCCCTCATTACAAGAGGAGGAAAAGAAGGTAGAGGAGGAGAAAATAATGAATGAAATAGTAGCAATTACTCTTGTTGAAGCTAGGGAAGTTGTAAGAGATAGTGGTGTGATGTTGTTTCTAGGGTGGAATCTCATATCCTCCATTGCACTAGATGCAATTAGAAAGGATCCAAGGGCTTTTATGTTGAGGAACACTTTGATAATCAAAATTTTGGATCTAGTTTTAGTCCCAAGTTGCATACCCTTGCAATTTGGTCAATGACACCAAACACAGGGAAGCCTAAGGTTGTAAAATTAGTGGAAGAGGTCATTGGTGTTGTTGTGGTAAAAATAGATACATATATCACTCCTATCCAAGCTTCTCAATTGTCTATACATGTTGCAATGTTGAGTGCAAATACTGCATAGATTTCTCAGAAAAAATATGATAAATTGTTGGAGAAATACAATAATATTTTTGGATCAGTATAATAAGATTAAGGCTACTGCTTCATAGGAAATTCCATCACAAAGGTATTTAGCTTCTCCTTCTTTTTCTTCCTTAGAGTTGTCTTCACAAGATAGGGAGGTCTTATCTTTGAGAATACAAAGATTAAAAGGAGAATTGTAAGCATAAAAGGAAAATGTTAAGAAAGCGAAAGAAGAAACCTCAAAAGTGGTTGATAATATTTTTGATAGTATTTTGAGGCACATGATTTCTAAGTTGGTGCACAAGTATGATAATATTTTGGAAGTATAAAATCATTCATGAAGCCCATAAGAGGTACATTCAAGTTTAGAATTCCTTTCAAAATGATTGGAGTAAGTGGAGTGCAAGAGTTGGATCTCTTAAGGAAATTATGCCAAACATGAAGGATGATCCTTAGGCTTCGAAAAATATCCCATATTTGATGAAAGTAGTAGATTTCTTGGGTGAAATATTATCATTCCATAGAAATATTGGTGTTTAGCTCCAAAGTAAACTAAAGATGTTTAGAGATATGGAGTAAAGTGGGATGCCTAAGATCTTGAATGAAGATGGGTAAAGGAAAGAATTCAATACATGGAAGGAATAAATAACAAATATGCTCCCCAAGGTTAACGAGGATATCAGTCTTGTAGATTATACAATTTCAAATGCTTCTCTTGATGGTATGACTAAAATTGAGGTTAATATGGATGTGTTTTAGAAAGAGGCTAGAATACTAATGGATGCTAGGTACAATCTACATGATTCAAGAGTGCAAAGATTGTTGGATACATAGTGGACCATCGAGGAGGAATATAATACATGGCTTGGAAAATTTACAGATTATCATTAAGCCTTTGGTGAAGTATTGCAAAAATTATATCCTCTTGGTCAAATGATGACATATGTGCTAAAATGGAAGTGAAGTTCTTTATTTCTATTTCTTTTATGTTTTTTCCAACATTTTGGGATGCACATGGAAAATATTTATATCTCATGGTTGGTGCTATTGCAATGAAAAAGGATGCCTTTTGGAAGGTGGGAATTGTATTCTTCAACAAAAGTGCAAAGGGATTTTGTCTCATATGAATATTCCCCCTTTTGAGTTGTAAATATAACTGCTTTTGGGAATGTTTTGAAATGTAAATAAAATGAATATCAAATGAAAATGTGACAAATGTACAATTCAACCTGAAGCTTGTTTGCTCCCTTATGCTTATAAAAGGGAATTCAAGGAAAATTGTACGAGTCTTTGGTCAATAGATTTTTTGATCTCATGTAAAAAAAATTGTAATGTAAGAATAGAGAAATGGAATTAGATTTAAGTCTTATATTTGAATTTGAGTCCTATAATAGGCATAATGTTGTATAATAAAACTAGAAATTGAATGAAAAGATGTAGATTCTGAATAAAATACTCTCCTTAAGTATTTTTCACATGAATTACCAATGAAATGATCAAGGATCTTTTGATTGGTCTTCATTTTTGTTTTTATTCAATGTATGATTATGTCTTTGCATTAATTCAAGGAATTAATTAAATTTCTCTGATAAAATCATGGGTTTGTGTGATTAGATATAAGGATTTGATAAGTAGTCTTTATTTTGGAATATTTGAGTTATTTTACTATAATACAGTATTACAATAGTCTAGAAAGATAAGTTTTTTTACTGTTATATTATAGTCTATTTCAAATTTAAGTTCATCGCCCTTAGATACGACATTGTTCCATTACTTAGATTAATTTTGAAGTCATTGATTCAGCCCTACCATTCAAAGAAAAAATTAATAAAGAATATCATTCATTCATTCAAAATTCTTTAAAGCTTCATGTGATGTTGCCCATTCTCTACTTTAGGTGATTATTTGTTAAAGTATTTTCTAAATTCTTAAAGGATTTCATCTAATTTGAAATTATATGAGAATGTATCTATTATAACAATGTATTCGATAATTGGCACAAGAGTATCATAAGATACATTGTACAAATTACATGCATCTTGCAGAGCCCAAAGTGCAGAGGGAAAGCCTAGCAAGCTTTCACCTATTCATTGGCCAATCCTCACAATTTTAACCATTGAATTTGGTGAATTCATATATAACTGATGAGATTAAGTTTGGTTCATTAAAAACAACCAACATCCTTATTGTTTACATTTTTTGTCATGTTATTATGGTTTTTTACCTCAAATGAATCATTGATCTCATTTTTAATTTAATCATTAATTTTCATTTCCACATTAGTGTAGGGATTTGAGTCCCTTGAACTCTTCTCCTTTTATCCCACTTACTTTTGTTATTTTTGTTGGTTTGAACAATAATTTTCTTAATGTTGTCTAGGACTATCTCTTGGGCATTTTTCTTATGCCTAGGATTATTGTTGTTCAAAATTAGCCTATTATCTTTAATATCCCCTTGAGAGGGCATTATCTATGGAGAGTGAGTTATCAATTCCCACCTTAATGGATAACAATATTGCTAGGCAAGAGAAGGGGCTAACAAATGATAAGCCTAATTTTCAAAGAAATGAGAGACCTACTAGGTTGCAAGATCACCCTTACAACACCAATTGGCATAATGGAAATCCAATTCAGAATAATCAAAAGAACACATAGAGAAAAGTTCCCCCTAGCCCATTACAGAAGAATTCTATAAACTTTTCTAATGAATCTCCTTGGTGTGTTGTTTTCCAATTGCCACATAGTTCTCAAACTTGCTCAGTGGCAAAACAATTTGAAGAGGAGCAAAGTGAACCTGTTGATTGTGAGCCACTTCAAGAAAGAAGTGAGGAGGTATTTGTACTGATGTATAGATCATTTTTTTCTGAGGAAGAGTGTTCTTTGGATGAAGAGTCACATGAGGTTGATGTTGACAACTAGAGGTAGAAATCTGATGATTATCATTAGCAGATTTTTCCTAATGAGGATGAAAATTTTGAGCATAATGTATGTGGTTTAGAAATAGATAAAATGAATGTGTCTCTAGAACCTTTGATGAGGAATATCAAAAATGATATTAACATTGGTTACACAAGCTAGAGACACTCACAATTTAAGGAATAGAATTGTAAATTGTGACCAAGGAAAGTCAGGCAGTATGTCCATGAAAGAGTTGAATGTACAAAAGCAAGCAGCTAAGGAAAATGGTAAAGAAGGTGAGGTAAAATCTAAGGAGAGTAAAGGGCCTAAAATTTGGGCTAAACAAGATAATGCAACTAAGAAGTCTGATGAGGTTGTTTCTCCTATTGTAAAAGCAAAAGCTCAAAAGTCAAATGTAGATCAAGAAAAGATAAAAGGAAAGAGAGAGACTGAAAATAAATGTGAGCAACTAAAGGAAAAGATTTAAGAATGAGGTGTGGTTCCTTATGAATTACCTAAATACAATCCAGTTGACATGTTTCAATTTCTTTCCTAATTTAAAGTGACAGTTCCTTTAATGGAAATGATGAGAATTGAAGAGCATAAGCAGAAGGTAATGTCCCTTATCAATGGTGCTACTATGGTCTATGATGATAAAAGGGTGTCTACTTAGCCTTAATTGAGTGGAAATAAAGTTAGTGAAGAAGTAATGGAGGGAGAAATTGGTGAAATCCCTTAGATTTACCTAGGTAGTACTATCACAACCTGCCCAAGTAATATTGATCCTTTCTATGTGACTTTGATTGTTGATGGTAAGCTTCTAAAGAACATCATTATTGATTTAGGAGCTTCATCTAACATCGTGTCGATGGAGATTATGAAAGAAATGGGTTTGAAAATAAATTGTTCCTATGGAAAATGTTATGCCATGGACTCAAGAGAAATCTCAGTCATAGGAGTGATTAAGGATGTCCCATATAGACTGGTTTCTTTTCCTGACAAGGAGTTTTTTATGAGCATAGTTGTAGTGGACATTCCACCAAATTATGGTATGTTATTGTCAAGGAAGTGGAGTTCCTCCATGGGAGGTAGCATGTAGTGTGACATGTCTTTTTCCACATTCCCAATTGAGGGAAAAGACATCAAACTTGTGAGGGAGCCAAGAGCTCCACATATGATTGAACATGTGGAAGAAGAGGATAGAATTCACTTTGTGGACACTGGTATTGATAACTTTAAAGTTGAAGAGTTGCAAGAAGAAAAGGAAAAATAACATGTACCTCTTAAAAAGGAATTATTACAGCAAGAAAACAATGATGACTTGTGAAGCAAGTGTTTGATGGGGCTTCCTCAAAAGGAGCTAGTGTAGGGGTGACACACATTTCTCCTAGTGGTAAAGGGTAAAAGAACAAAGTTGTGTCACACTTTCAGCCAAATAAATAGTTTTGAGCAAAATATTTTTCGACCAGAAAGGTTTTGATCGAAACAACGTGGCCTATTATGTGGCACATAGGTTTTGCCCGAATAAGTTTCGACCGAATCCCCAAAAAATAATTTTTTATTTTCCCACTTTGAAATTGGCTTTGAAATTGGATTTTTTAATGTGTGAGGTTTCTATAGAAAGGGTTTCAATAGAAATTGTTTCTATAGAAAGTGTTTTGGCCAAAAACCTTTCTATAGAAACTATTTCTATTGAAACTGTCTATGTGGCATCCAAGTTAGCAGCCAACTCAGCTTTTTTCAGAATTTTCTAAAACTTTCAACTTTAGCTAAGTATTACTTTAGTTAGAATGATGTTTAAAAAAAAAAAAAATACACTTTTGTAGATCTCGAAGTGCTGAATCCGAATATGTTTTTTTAAAAATATTTTTATTAGTTTTAATATTTTTTATTTTTTTATTAATTCAAGTAGGTTGTTAAAGTTAAAAAAGAGACTGATTACAAATTAAAAAAAATGGTAAAACATATTAATTTTTTCTTTTAATTATATGGGGCCAAGAGAAGAGAGTCTTCTTCAAAAGGGTATAATTATTTTTTTGAAAATGATTAAAAAAATTGACAATAGTTGACATCTTGTGAAAACTATCAAATTCTAACAAGTTTGACTTTAAAACATTATTATGAGAAAAATATACATCAAAATTTGAAAAAAAAAATTCCATGCACAAGATATTGAAGTTACCTATTTGGGGAAAAGAAATTAGGGAGAAATGAGGTTTTTTTCAATTTTTTTCTTGGTGTCCCATGAAGTCACTCTTTTCTGAAATTTTCAGCATTCCAAAATCTATCCTTAATTGATAAAAACATAATGAAAACAATTTTTTTTTAAAATTAAAAAATTACAGGAATAAACTTCATCAAAATTTCTACATTTCATTAGTTTACACCATTTTGAAATTAAAAACATAAAGACCACTTTTATGTGGTCGAAGTTCAGAAATCTTTTTGTTGTTGGTTGATTCCTTTATAAAGTGTGACACAAGTTTGTGCTTTTACCCCAAAACATTTAAGTTTTCATTTGCATTGCTATTTTCATGCACAAATAATTTAGTTGAATATGAGGCCTTACTACTAGGGTTAAGACTAGTTGAGAAACATGGAGTCAATAAATTAAGGGTTATTAGAGACTCAGAGCTTGTTGTTTCTCAAGTTAGTTCAAGATATGCATCAAATAACAATAGATTGAGATAGTATATAAATATTGTTTGGGACTCAATAGAATATTTTGATGCATTTGGCATTGATTGGCTGGATAGGATTAAGAATTAGGTGGCAGATTTACTTGCCAATATTGCACTCTAACCAAATGCCATTACTTTTGCTGGCATTTTAAAAGTTGAAATGCAATTCAGATTTTTTGTTCCTAATAACATAAATAACTAGTAGGTTTTAATGATGATGTGGACATTTTGGAATTCTTGCGATGTATAGAAGAATATGAAGGTCAAGAAATTGACTTTGGAGCTTTTTTAGAAGAAGTAGATGGAAAATAAATAGTGTTTGGGAATGAAATTATTTAGTTGAAGACTAATAAAATCCCAAAGGGGTTAGTTGCTTTGGAGAGTGTTTTTGATGGCCTTGAAAGAAACAATGCTAATAAAACATCCACTCATAAGGAGGATTTGGAAAAAGTAAATCTTAGTACAAAAAATACTCCTAAGAAAGTCTACATTGGGAAGAAAATGAAACCTCAAGTCAAGGCAATGTCAATTGCTTTGTTGAGAAGATACATGCATGTGTTTTCCTAGTCTTATGATGATTTAAAGGCCTATATGGAAGACTTGTTTAAACATGAGATTCCTTTAAAACACGATGCTAATCCTTTTAGGAAAAAGAAAAGGCCAATCAATCCCACATTGGCACCTAATATGAAAGAAGAATTGGTCAAGTTAAGAGAACGAGGTACCATTAAGCCAATTAGGTATTCTACATGGGTATCTAACTTAGTGCCAATAAGAAAAAAGAATGGTGATATAAGGATTTTTGTGGACTTTAGGAATCTTAATATATCATCATTGAAAGATAAATATTCATTGCCCAACATGGAAGCCATGTTAAAAAAGGTGACTAGTTGTGAAATTCTATCTATGATGGATGGTTTATCTAGATATAATCAAGTTGTGGCTAAGGATTCTGAGTAGTATAAGACTACATTTACTACTCCTTGAGGCACTTATGTTTATGTTAGGATTCTTTTCGGCCTAAAAAATGTAGGTGCTACTTTCCAATGGGCTATGGACGTGGCCTTTTCTAATTTCATTGATATCTTCTTAGCAGTTTACCAAGATGATTTAACAACATACAACAAGAAAGAAGAAAACCATTGTATGCACCTTGAGAAGGTATTCAAGAAGGCACTTGAGTATGGCATATCTCTAAATCCCAAAAATTGTGTGTTTGGGGTGAGAGAAGGAAAGCTTCTTGGCCATATTGTGTCAAAGGAAGGAATAAGAATTGATCCTACAAGAGTGACTATAATAGACAAAATTCCACAGCCAAAGACTGTCAAAGGAATCCAATAATTCTTTGGATAGATCAATTTCTTGAGGAAGTCTGTAACTAACTTTGTATAGATTACCCATCCTATCTCTAAGATGTTGAAGAAAGGAGAAAAGGTAATTTGGAGTGACAAGCCTAGTCAAGCGTTAAGAATATTAAACAAGCCATAAAGGAGGCTCGAGTATTGAAGTCTCCAAATTTCTTCAATCCCATGCAAATATTTTATTTTGCATCGTTTCATACAATTTTTGTTGTGTTGTTATAGAAAATTAATAGGGTTTTGAGCAGCCCCTTGTATTTTTTAGAAAATCCTTCCAGGGCACAGAACTCAAATATGATATGACTGCAATATCTAGAGGGTATGGAAGATAATGAAAGAAAGACCTTGAAATTGCAAGAAATTAAGTATGTGATTATTGACTATGACCTTTGGTGGAGAATCCCAGAGGGAGTATTACTCAAATGTGTTGATCGCAAGCAAGAATTAGAACTCCTAGAAGAAATGCATAGTGGAGTATGTGGTGGCCATTACGTGGTGAAGACATCTTCCCATAAGATTTTAAGAGCACAATTTTGGTGGCCCTCAATATTCAAAGATGCTCACAAGTTTGTCAAAACATGTAATTCCTGCCAAATATTTTCAAGAAAGCTAATTTTTTTAGGAAATCTACCGATTAGGCCCATTTCAGTCCAAGCCCCTTTTCAACAATGGGGTATTGATTTCATCAGTGAAATATCTAAGAAATCTAGTGGGGGACACTCTTGGACCCTTATTGCCATTGATTATTTTACAAAGTGGGTGGAAGCAATCCCCACAAAGAAAGAAACAAGAAAAGTTTTGGTCGATTTCTTAATGAACAACATCTTGATTAGGTTTGGAGTCCCAAAGAAGATAATTTCTGATAATGCTATGTGTTTCAGATCATATGAGATTAGAGATTTTTTTGATAAGCATGGAATTCAGATATCCTACTCTTCCCCATATCATCCACAAGTAAATGGTGAGGAAGAATAAAGTAATAAAAGCTTGATCAAGATTATCAAGAGGGTAATTGAGAAAAATAAAAAGGCATGGGATTCAAAACTAAATCTTGCACTTTGGGTAGATAGGGTTACTGTTAGGAAAGCCCTAGACATTCTCCATTTCATCTAGTATATGGTTTAGATACAAGACTACCTTAGAAAAACTTGTTGAAAATGTATAATTTTGTGCAATAGTATGATGAATACATTTCTGATGAAATGTAGCACAGGGTTGATGCTCTAATAGAGTTGTATGAAACTAGAAGAGAACCTCATGAAAAAAATGCCAAAATGTAGCTGCAAATCAAGCATTTATATGATAAAAAGGCTTCTCCAAGGAAATTTTAAGTAGGATGCATGGTGATGATGTGGAATGCTAAAGCTTAGGATAAGGGAAAACATGGAAAATTTGAAGCATTGTGGTTAGGCCTCTATTTGATATCAAATACACATGGTGAAGATTCCTACTATTTGCAAAGCTTGACTGGAGAATTTCTTGAATTTCCAATACATGGATAGTTCTTGAAAGCATATTTCTCTTGAGGTATACATCTTTTCCACGTACACTATAATGCTATGTATATTGCATATAGGTTTGTTTTGGTGTCTTTGCTTTGGTTGGTTTGGTCTGCTTTTTCTGGGCTATCCCTAGTCTTGGTTCTCTAGTTTGGTTTGCTTCAACCTTGAGATTCTATGATCTCGCTCTATTTTGGAATAAAAAACATCCCCAACTAGAGCCATTGGTGGAACCCCTCAAATTTTTGTGTTCCACTAATAATTATTGCAAAATTTGGCTATCTCTCTGATTTGAATGAGTCTTGTGACTTAGAGTTTTGGTATTACTTCTATTCTAGGGTTTTATTTGTGCCTTAAACCCTTTAAAATATCCTAAATGTAAAATCCCTTGCATACATTCTAATTTTGGTTGACTAATGATGACTCGTTCCTGATTTCCTAAGTTTCCACTTGAGCCATTAAATCCTCTTACTTACTAGGCCCTAGTGCCTAGTGTTCTCAGTCGTTACCTGTCAAACTTTTTCTTCATGTCTTATGTTAAGCGGGTCCTAAATCTTTTAATATTTGTCTTTATCTAAATCTGGGTTTAATATGTGCCTAAGGTTTTTTATATTGTAAACCTGAGCAAACTGATGCAGAGCAAGAGGATTTCACAATTCAACTTATTAGAACATATTTCACAACAATGGGTTTCAACTCATTTACCCATTCTACAAGGCAACTTTCTTGACAATTTCCTTGATTTCAAGATACCAAAATAGAGTTAAGGCACAAAAATTCTTGTAGAGTCAGAAAAACACATTAAACAATAGCAAATGACTAATTTAAAACCATTTCCCAACTTTGACAACTCAAAAATGTGAACTTCTAAAAGTAGATTGTTCAAATCAGCATTTAGGCCTATTTAGACCCCTTCAACAAGCAAATTTACATTTTCCAAGCCATTTCTCTTTTTTATGACTTGAAACAAGTATAAATAGGTCTGCACAACCATTAGGAACCTTCACCCAACCTTTGTTCATGTTATTTTAGCAAACCCTAGCTTTAAACCACCATTTTCATGCAAAATTCACACAAAATCACTTTTTTCCAGCCTAGGGCCTCCTTGAAACCTTATCAAACATTTACATACACCCCTGTAACTTTGGAATCTCAAATAAAATGTTAAAACAGACCTACAAACCAATTTTCAAGAGTTTTCAATGGTGGAAACTTAAAATATGAATTTTTTCTTCAAAATTGGAACCTTCATTTTTGAACAGGGCTGCTGAGAAGATTTGACCATTAGACCACTTAAACGACCTTTTAAAAATTTCTAGTAAGAACAAAAAACTTCATAAATTGAATTATCTTTCTATAAATGTAAGTTTCATGGCCGTAAAAGTCCGTACAAGTCCGTACAACTCTCTGGAACAGCAGATTTTACTGAAGAACACAGAAAAATGGAACTTTCATTTGCTTCATTTCACCAAAATCTTCAACTAACTCTTGAATTCGACCATAAACATTGTTTATAATCCTTTAACATCAAAACCAACCTATCTAACTGACCCAAACCAATCTCCTAACTACTTGACTCCACCATTTGCACTTTTTTGCATTTTTACAATATAACAACTTTTTACAAAATATGCATTTTTTGCATTTTTGACTCCAAAGACCCTCCAAACAATTAAAATTCTATTATATAGTCCCAATGGACCCTAAAACATCTAAATCCATTGACTCTTATTACAAATTTGAAAATTGACTCTTCATGTGCCATTTAACAACATTTAGCACTTTTTACAAATTAGACAAAATGACTACATAACTTATCCAAATACCTATAAAATGACTCAAATACATTAATATGGTATTGAAAGACCTTATTTAATGACCCCTAAGCACTCTTTAAACATTCCTTTATATATTGGCCTCATGGAGGCTTGAATGCAACAAGGTGCTCCTGCACCATTCTCCCCTTAAAGAAAAAACTCAAGTCCCTTGAGGGAGAAAAATGTAAATCACCTGCAAAAAGAAATGAATCTTCACCACCTACAATCACAAAAAGTTGCATCTTCATTTTGACCCATGGCTTTGTTTTCCTTGAAATCATAAGCACAAGAAGTGAATTGTGTCTTCCTATCATCATATCATCCTGTGCATGCTCACACTCATCTATACACTCTATGCCTTGATTTTCCTTCTGCGCTATCAACCAAAATTTCTCTACATCTGTTGTCTCAAGATAACCACAAACTTCTACATGGAGAAAACTGAAAATTCCATTAGTCTCATCATGAAACAATGAAGTAAATATCTCATTTTCATACCTTGGTGGCTCAATTTGTAACTAAAAATCTATTTCACCTTTATCCTCTTCTTCTTCAGGTGTAGGCACCAACTCTTCATCATCTTCTTCTACCTTTACCATTGAATCTTCTACTACATTTGTTGTCTTCATGTCCCAAAGGTCCATTTCTTGTGCATATACCTCAACAACATCATCTATACCTTCAATATCATCATTAGAGTACCATATATAACCTACATCATATCCTCGAAAGTCTACATATATCTCATTAGCAAACAAATCTGCAATATTGTCATTATCAACCTTATTATCAACAACATCTTGAGGATCATTACCAACCTTATCAACAACCTCAACAACCTTGTCTACTTGTTCATCAAAAATTTCATCAACTAATTGATTACCAACAACCATATCATTCATCTCAACATCAATGTGTTCTTCAACAATCAAAGAAGTTTGTTCATCTTCAAACATAATTAGAATATCATGTATCTCAACCTGTAACTTACTTTGCTCAGCAAACTTTACCTTTGCCTCATTTTCTTCCATCTTTGCTTGTCTTTTTCTCCTTTGAATAATCTTCTCAATAGGCCATGTGACCCCTTTCTTGATCTTCAAGTGCCAACTTGTAACTCTTTTGAGCAATTGATCTATCCTTTGCTTTAATTCTTCAATCTTTTTTTGCCTCATCTCTTCCTCTTTTCTCTTCCTTTCTTTTTATTTCTCTTGTTTCTTCTTTTTCCTCTCATCCTCTGCCAACAAATGTATTCCCAATCTTCTCCAAATCCATCTTCACAAGCAAGTCTCTCCTTGCTTCTATTCAACTTTTCTCTACCTTTCCTTGGCAACAATCAGGTTCTTTTTAACCTGCACATAACCACAACACAAAACCACAAACCAAAACTAACCCAGACCTTTTGCTGGGCTCTGATACCAATTTGATGCAGAGCAAGAGGATTTCACAATTCAACTTATTAGAACATATTTCACAACAATGGGTTTCAACTCATTTACCCATTCTACAAGGCAACTTTCTTGACAATTTCCTTGATTTCAAAATACCAAAATAGAGTTAAGGCACAAAAATTCTTGTAGAATCAGAAAAACACATTAAACAATAGCAAATGACTAATTTAAAACCATTTCCCAACTTTGACAACTCAAAAATGTGAACTTCTAAAAGTAGATTGTTCAAATCAGCATTTAGGCCCATTTCGACCCCTTCAACAAGCAAATTTACATTTCCCAAGCCATTTCTCTTTTTTATGACTTCATACAAGTATAAATAGGTCTGAACAACCATTAGGAACCTTTACCCAACCTTTTTTCATGTTATTTTAACAAACCCTAGCTTTAAACCACCATTTTCATGCAAAATTCACACAAAATCACTCTTTTCCAGCCTAGGGTCTCCTTGAAACCTTATCAAACATTTACATACACCCCTGTAACTTTGAAATCTCAAATAACATGTTAAAATAGACCTACAAACCAATTTTCAAGAGTTTTCAATAGTGGAAACTTAAGATATGAATTTTTTCTTCAAAATTGGAACCTTCATTTCTGAACAGGGCTGCTGTGAAGATTCGACCATTAGACCACTTAAACGACCTTTTAAAAAATTCTGGTAAGAACAAAAAACTTCATAAATTGAATTATCTTTCCATAAATGTAAGTTTCAGAGCCGTAATAAACCGTACAAGTCCGCACAACTATCTGAAACAGCAGATTTCACTGAAAAACATAGAAAAATAGAACTTTCATTTTCTTCATTTCACCAAAATCTTCAACTAACTCTTGAATTCGACCATGAACATTGTTTATAATCCTTGAACATCAAAACCAACCTATCTAACTGACCCAAACCAACCTCCTAACTACTTGACTCCACCATTTGCACTTTTTTGCATTTTTACAATATAACAACTTTTTACAAAATATGCATTTTTTGCATTTTTGCTCCAAAGACCCTCCAAACAATTAAAATTCTATTAGATAGTCCCAATGGACCCTAAAACATCTAAATCCATTGACTCTTATTACAAATTTGAAAATTGACTCTTCATGTGCCATTTAACAACATTTGGCACTTTTTGCAAATTAGACAAAATGACTACATAACTTATCCAAATACCTATAAAATGACTCAAATACATTAATATGGTATTGAAAGAACTTATTTAATGACCCCTAAGCACTCTTTAAACATTCTTTTATATATTGGCCTCATGGAAGCTTGAATGCAACAAGATGCTCCTGCACCACAAACAACCATATTTTAAGTCATGAATAAGCTCATGTGCTTATCGAAACCTTTATCAATGCTTGGAGGGTCCCACTGAATGCATCTAATTCATCACCCATTAGCCTATGGGAATAGAATATTGTGATTAATAAGACGGAGGGATAGTAGGTGGGTGACACCTATCCACCCTCGTGGTGGCTCCTACTACATATCAAGGGAACCTATGGTAAAGGATTATAAAATCAACAGTTATAATGAATTATGATAGATGAATCTCGACCATTTGACCCCACTAGCTCGTGAGGGATCCGCTGTCAGATTTTAGCTCATGGAGGGATAGCGGGTGATCACCATGTGGAATCATCACCATCGTCCATTAAACTATTAAGGTCAAGGAAATATCTAGTGAAATATTTCTCGACAACTATGGAAGGTTAAAGAGTGTGCTAGTAAATGGATATAAGTGCATGTGCAAAATTGCTCATCGAGATGTTTGAATCTCAACCATCTATTATTGAAGGAAAATGTACATCATGAGCGCTGGCCTATGGATTAAAGCGGGCACATGTAGGAGGTAATTGGGTTGATATGGGCCATTTCCTTATAGCCAGTGACTGTAGATCTAAATCTTGCAAATCCTAGAGGGCTAGCAGGCTGCTAACATGTGGATCATCTAGCGGCTTGTAAAACACATTGGGGCCACAAAGCTAATGAAAAAGATGCACATTTGGTGGAAATAAAGCAAGGTGGATATCGAATCAACAAAAGGAAAGACGTTCAAACTTTTTGACTCCATCCAAGTCGCACACCGTTCCACATCAAGATCGAATCAATGACAGAAATTCAAAATTTCTATAAGTACCTCATTAAGCCATTCTAGTTCACATGAGCGAATAGTAATGGTATATTTGATAGTTTTTTACTAAATTGAAGCCTTTTGTTTTCCATAAAAGCTTTCCTAAAGCTTATTGTTGATTAGAAAAGCATTCCCAATGTATTTAGAACTTGTTACAGAGCTATTTGAGCATTTGGCGCCATCAAATTAGGGTTTCCTATGTCATAAAACCAGTAAGTAAAATTCACCTCTCTTGAGCTTAAAATTACCCTAATTTCCATTCAATTGTAGTTGTTGCTATCTAGTTTCTAAGTAGGGCATATTTTGTGGTTTGATACTCATTATATTGTTATAATTTCATGATTTTAGTCATTCC
>VDFB02358134.1:58460021-58492596 GCA_007258455.2 Sequoia sempervirens
CTTCAACTTTTTTTCTTGCTACATCTTGAAATTTTGAGTATAACTATCTTCATTTTCTTGTAAAAATTAGATTTTGTTGATCTCAGAAAAAAGTGGCATCTTAAGAGCCAAAATTGTGTCACAGATCCATGCACTTATCCAAAAGTCCAAAAATATTTCATACATTCTACATAATAGCTTGCATTAAAGTATGTTTTAGTTATTTTGATCAACATTTCATTCAAAATTGCATTAAAAAAAGTTGTCATTTTGTCCATACATTGTCATTTAAATTGCATTTGTATTTCCATCATATTTCTAGAAAACATGTCACTGAAGAATCTATTTGTTGTTAGGAATGGTGAGCTAAAGTATCCAATTAAATACTCAAATTTAATATTTTTAGACCCATGTCCTAGGAATCATTCACCCTAGGGTGAAGCTATCCTGGTACAGGTGCTTTTCTAAATTTCTACACACTTTTCTATCTCTTTATTATCAATTTGTTCTAGCCTAAATATCTCTATTTTAGTTTTAGAAATTGCATAGTTTAGTAGGTGTTTACATTTATTTCAATTGGTGAAAGAAAATGCATTATTTGAAATCAAAATCACAATGCAAGAGAGTGCAATCATGGATAATCATCACAATCATAATGGCTTTTCTTCCCCCACGTCCCCTACTTGGGAAGATATTGTTGGGAAAGAGGATAAAATCATTGATACATTTCTTCTAAAGCATAGTGAGATAGTTTTTTTGGATAAAAGTGATAAGGTCACCCTAGATCCTCCACCTTTACACCAAAACATTTCCCAATCAAGTAAAAATCATAAGCCTAACTAATTCAAGAAGCCTAAAGTCTATGATCCTCTTGAATATTTACATCCATTATTATATGAATCCAAAACTGAGCATGATTTCTATACACTTTAACATTGGGCCAGTTAAATTACCCCCTAAACCTCACTGATTAACCATGAAACAAAGAGATACAAGTGGAATATATTGTGCATATCATAGAATTTTTGGACACCATAGCAAAGATTATCGTGATTTATATGAACTATTAAGACAATTTGAGCTCTCTAGAGATCAAATTGGATTGCATGCACACACTTTTCTCCTTTCCATGTGATAGTTGTAGAATCATAGCATGCTCACTATTACATGTATTGCACTTTATGTAAATCATTTTTCCATATTGAAAGGATCATCATATCATCACTTATCTTTGGTCATCCTTGTAATACACTTTGGGGAGAAAGAAGGTTTGATATCCTTGTCCTATTATGGCACTTGGCATTGTTCCTTTGGCTAGTTACTTGCATTCTATGTATGATGAGCATAAATGGGATGTGAACAACTTGCTATAGGTTGGATCGCATGTGACATACTAGTTTTCTTTTCTCTCTATGTTATTTGTGATTGGATGTATGTATTGTGTTCCCCCATATTGTGATGCATGGTGTTATTTTATGTTTGTGAGTTTTCTCTTGATGACCCTTGTTACTTCATTGGTGTAAGAATACAAAAGAAATAAAATCTATCATGACATTATTTTATTTGTATCTACATTCTTCTATTTGTCGTAAATATTGTATTTTCCCTTTTTCTCATTTTTTCCTTTTGGGGATAATGCAAAGTGTTGAGATATTTAGGTCTATTCCATGTTGACCCAAAGGGCTTGTTTGTCTTCTATCTCTCTATATGTCATTCCTCCTTTGTGTTCATTGTCCCATGAGGTATTTGGTTAATGATGAGGGTCCCAAGCTTGATTATATAACTGTAGCAAAGACATGCATTGAACCCAAATTCATGGATGGATCTTATGTGTTTGAGATTGCATGTGGGGGCACCTTCATTTTTCATGACATAGTTTTATTTAGAAACATATGTTTTGCATAGGTATTTTCAAATAAGTTCTCATGACCCTCTTACCAATTGTCATATATCATTTCTACTTTAAATTAATTACTCACAATATGGTGTTTAACAATTCCTTTAAAGTGTTTTTGAAGAAATTATGAGGTATGTAACCTTGGAAGACATGTATACGATGATTAACACTTACCATTTCCTTTTGCTTAACCATTTTTGGCATAAGAAAAGGGTGTCCTTTCCCTACTATTTGTTGATGTCACTTGACTTAGGGAATAAAGATCATAGGAAAAACCCCAAAAACCTTGTCTTGTATGCAAGGTTAATTCTCCTAATATATGAACATGTCAAAGCTCATGAGGTGCAAAAAAATTTAGTGTCTCCGAAGGAAATACTGCTAAACCTAGGGAGGGTTATGAGATGAACTCGGGAGAGGAAAGGGTTAGTAAGAAGCATAAGAAGAGGAGGCTTATTTTGAATGAAGATTCTGAGTCTGATAGGGATGATGATGTTGATTATGTCCTGAATTCGTATGCCACTTTTGAGGAGGGCCTCAGTTCCCTTGTTCTGGGTAAGACTGGGAAAAGGAAGTTAGATGATAAGGCAGGCTATACGACATGCAGTGATGAGGTGATGGAGAATGTTCTTTCTAAGGGGGGTAAGGAAAAAATAAAACTTTATGGGGAAGCTTCCTCTCCTCCTCTAGTGACTAGATATGTGCAGAAGCCTATAGAGGGGAGCCAAAAAGGGAAGGTGTTGTCTATTGGCTTACTCCTGAAGAAGGGTTTCCCTCTCTCCCTGGCTAGCGGTATCTATGGTGAGGCTTCATTGGGTGCTAACATGGGGTTGTAGAAGTAGGAAAAGGAAAGAGTTGTGGGTGGTGGTCATGTTGTGGGATCTAGTAAAGAAAATGTAGATAGGATTGTAAGTGGAAGAATGGGATAAACAATCTAAACATGCTTCTACACTTCTAAATAGGACATTGCATCTAAGATTTGAAGAAATTAAACTAATTTAAACTAGAAATCTTCAGAAATTTATCCTATTGCTCTCTAACTCTAAAGGATCTCTCTAATTTACTTTGCTCTCAGATTTAGAAGCTAATTAAACTATTGAAATGACATTTAGAGAATGAGAAATGAACTAATTCTATTTCCTATGTGATTAAATATGCAAATCTATTGTAATGGCAGCCATGACTGCAAATGCTGGATGCTTGATTGCTGCTTGATGGATGCTGGATGAATGCTTGATGCTTGATTGCTTGAATGTGTGGATTCTTGGAAAACCTGCAGAGTAAGATTGCACAAGTTAGGATCTTTTTTCCTGTAGCCAAAGAGCTGTATTTATAGCTTTCACGGTAGCACATTTGCACAGGGATATGGGATAAGGGGCTATGATTCAATCTGGAGAATTGAATGGCCTGGGATGAGAAGATGGAGTTGATCATGGAGGATTGTTCCTCCCCATGAAAACACCAGGCAAGAAGAGAGGGAGGATTGATGGAAGAAGATTGAGAGGACTTCCTGCAAGTTTGTCCCCGAAGCTCTTCCCGTGAATGGAAGTTGCATTAATTAGATTTTTTAAAAAATCTAATTTTATTGGTGAGTGAATAGTGTAAATGATTTATGCATAAAATTAAATATTTTTGATTTATTTAATTTTAGCAAAAGAGGAATAAATAATTTAATAAATCAACTATAGGGTTTGTTTATTAAATTAAAATAAAAGGAAAATGATAATTAAATAAAAGATTCTTAAAATATCTTTATTTAATTAAGAAATGTGATGAGGTAATTAAATAACACAAATTATTGAAGCTGTGTATTTAATTTAAGATAAAATTAATAGATAAAGTATAGAAGAAATATTAATGATAATAATTAAATAAAACAAAGTATTTAATTTTGTTTATTTAATTAAGAGAGAAAATAATATGATAAAAATGATAATTAATTAAATAAAACAAAGTTTTTAATTTTGTTATTTAATTAAGAGAGAAATAATATGATAAAGTAGAAGAATTGATAATGAACTTAATATAAATAAATATTTCTATTTATTTACTAAGTAGATGAATTTAAGATTAATTAATCAAATAAGTCGTACTTAATTAATTAGATTCTCCAGACCATTTTTAGGTGTCTACATTTTTCCCCTCTTTGAAGTGATGGGTTTACACATTGCTTCAAAGAATGATTTTGCCTCAGCTGCCAGTATTGACGAAAAGTTTAAAATATGCCCCTGATTTGCCCCAGGTGTTGGATTTTGGAATGATAGCGATATATGCCCCCATGGGAGATAAATTGATAAATTTTGGATTTTTATGATTTTTTCAAAAAAATTGAATTTTTATGATGATTTGATGATGTATTGGTGAAGAAACAATTTATCTCCCAACAGAATTGTCCAAAAATGCCCCTGTGATAGATAAGAATTAATTCCTCAGAGGGAAAAATAAATAAATCCCCTGAAAATCCCACAAAAATAACCTATAAATGCTCAAAAGGTCATTTTCAAAAGTCATTTGTGCATTTGACTTTGACAATCTTGTGATAGAGACCCTCAGAGTGCTAGAGCTTCAGGATGCCGATCCCTTTCCACACCCACCGACTCGAGCATGTGCGACGTCACCAGCGTCCGGCCGACTATGGACCTCTGGTATGTACCCCAAATTCTCCTCGTAATTCGTGCCCATACTTTTCATGTCTTTTTGCACATTTTTTTATCTATTTAGCGTGTGGCATACATGGTTTAGCACGTCGCTGATCTGTTGTAGCGCGCCATAGTTTTAGCACGCCAATCAAGTTTTGCAGCGCGTTCGTGGATTAGGGTAGCGCGTTAGAAGTTTTTGTAGCGCGTCATAAGTTTTAGCGCGTTGGGTCCATTTTGTAGCGCACCAGAATTTTTAGCACTTTAGGTTGATTATGTAGCGCTTGGAGGTATAGATTGATGAAAAATTGTGCACTTTGATTTTTTTATTTCGTCGATTTGTTGTTGATTCCATAAATGGTAAACGATCTCATGATGAGCGAGATGCATTGATTTGATAATAATTACCCTCATGATAGGTGAGGAATAATTTAGAATGTCTGAAGGAATGAACCTGATTGATAGATGAAGGTTCCTTCTTGATAAATTGATCGTTTGATAGGTAAAGCACAATTTTTGAAAATTTGATGATCTCCTGATGTTTGATATTTTGATTAAAATGTTCTATTTGTATGATAACAGGAGCATTTAGATGTTATCCAGGTGCGAGAGTAGTTCCCTTGGCCTTTTGATATGATACCGCGACTTTCACCTGATGAGAGACAGCATATTACCACTTGCGGTTTAGCGACATTACTGGATATGCCCCATATTAGACTTAATAGGGGTCTGTTGACAGCCTTAGCGGAGCAGTGGCATAGTGACCACAACACCTTCCACTTACCTATTGGCAAGATGACTGTGACACTAGAGGATGTATGGCGTATTCTTTGCATTCCTTTTGTTGGAGAGATTGTAGTGCATGATTCAGAGGAGGTTGGTGGGGTAGAGGCTATGCGGAGAGCCTTTCAGGATCCCCATGTTGCAGGAGAGTGGGTTCCATGGATAGATATTTATGAGTCATATGCCCCACTTCCTTCAGTTTTGGCCGGCTTTATTGGTGGATTCTTTGTCCTGATAAGAGGTCAAAGGGTCTATCTCTCGGATGGGGTCGAGTTTTAGAGGGCATGGTAGTGCATAGGACGAGATACGCTTGGGGCATGTGCATGCTTACTCAGCTCTATCATGATTTGCATTGGATCATGTACCTCAGCGGCAGCAGTTTATCAGCGGGAGCTACCCTTCTCCAGGTATGGGCATGGGAGCATATTGCCGTTACACATCCCGTGCCGGTGTTAGCGAGACCAGCGACGAGACCCTATGTGTTTCGTTACAGAGGCAGGCCTACCCAGCATATGATGGGTAAGCTAGATTATTGGAGGCGGATTATCGATGATGTGGAGACGGTGACCTGGCGTCCGTATTTAGACTGTGATGACTGGGATGATGATGATATTGAGTTGGGGTTCTTGGCCGATTCGATGTACTTGATCGGGAAGAGCCCTAGGATTTTGGAGCGATTCCTGTTTCATCATGTCTACAGGAAGTATGGTATTGTGCAATGTATGCCACATGGAGTAGCGCATTATGGACGACATCAGATAGATGTCAGTGATTGGGGTCCCAGTTTGCCTTATGGGGCACTTGTTGAGGGTTATCGTGCTTTACAGCCATCAACATGGGATATGCGACGGGATATTGTCGAGGCACCTGTTACTCCTGAGTATGGAAAGTTTCTGGCTCTACACCCTCCTCCACGTATTACTATTCTGGATGAGCCAGTACCAGCACCAGCACCAGCACCAGCACCAGCAGCAGTGGGTGGTCAAGTTGGTCAGCGACGGGGGAGAGAGGAGGATGTAGATGTGGATGTGGAGAGTAGCTCAGAGACTGACAGTGATGAG
Organism: Sequoia sempervirens; assembly: GCA_007258455.2. Taxonomy (NCBI): domain Eukaryota; kingdom Viridiplantae; phylum Streptophyta; class Pinopsida; order Cupressales; family Cupressaceae; genus Sequoia; species Sequoia sempervirens. Next base: position 58,466,375 of record VDFB02358134.1, read on the forward strand.
AGCAGCGGGGATAGCAGTGACGGTAGCAGTGATGATGATGGCGGAGATGGGGGGAGACCGAGCGTAGCGGGTACTTCAGAGCCATCTTCTAGTGCGCCTCATAAGAGGCAGGCTGTTGCTTCCTCGTTGGTAGATCGATCAGAGGTTGCAGGTTTACAGGTGCAGGTTCAAACCTTACAGGGACAGCTAGCACAAGTGCAGGGATTACTAGCACAGACACAGGCTCAGATGCAGGCACAGCTAGCTACTACACAGACATAGATTACCTCTCTGATTGGTGAGAGAGATGGGGCTCTACAGGCAGCAACAACCGTACAGGCTCAGCTAGCAGGTGTACGAGCATAGTTGACCACTGCCCAGGCACAGATCACAGCCTTGACTGCAGAGCGAGACACTATCAGACGGGCAACAGAGACAACACAGGCTACTGTAGAGAGATTGCAGAGAGTGGCAGATGGGACCTCTGTGGCAGATTACATGCGAGAGGCCATGTGAGTAGGTGTTGAGATTGAGTTTTATAGGAGCCATTACCATGAGCTTTGCCCCCGAGAGCAGAGAGTCAGTTATGCCCAATCCCGCTCAGAGAGGACCCGTTCGAGGACAGTGAGCAGAGGTGTGACACAGCCTCTTCCGAGAGATCCGAGAGATCTTGGGACATCTGGTGGTGGTACTGATACTGGCGTGAGGCCTGCTCCTTCTAGTGGGAGCACCACTTGAGATCTTTTGTATACCTTTTTGAGAGATATATACAACCATTTTTGACATGATGTTATTTTCATCCTTTTCAGACTTCATTGTATACTTGACACTTGATGAGATATATATGTGCAGCGGTTCGATTGATCCATGATATGTTTTACATGATTTATGTGATGGATGCATTGATCTTATGATGTGTTCTACATGATTGATGTGATGGATGCATTTTAATTTCTATGTTTTTATGATGATTTATTTTACTAGTTTGTATGGATGCATAAATAATGATGTGATATGATATTGATGATGTATTTCTTTTCTTAATGAGATGCAAATGTATGATAGATAAAATGTGATGTAATGTATGATATACGAATGAAAGGCAATGTATGATGTATCTAAATGTAAATGAATGATATACGAATAAAATGCAATGTATGATGTATCTAAATGTAAATGAATGATATACGGATGAAATGCAATGTATGATGAAAATGTAATGTATAATAGATAAATGTAATGATGTATGATGAAAATGTAATGATGTATGATGAAAATGTAATGTATAATAGATAAATGAGGTGTAAATGAAATGATAATGGATAAAATGTAGTATATAATGAAACGTGAATGAATGATGTATATGAAAAATGAGATGTAATGAAATGATATATATAATGAATGATGTAAATGCAATGAAGTATAAATGAATGATGTAAGGATGAAATGTAATGTATGATGAATGATGTAAATGTAATGATATATGATGTCCTCTATATGTATGCAATGAATGATGATTTTGCAACTATATGATAATGACGATGTGATGAGACGTAAATGCATGATGTAACATAACGTGTATATGATGTCATGAAATGAGATGTTTATTGTGAAATTTATGATGAGATGAAGAAATTATTTTATATGCATGCCATTTCAAAAATTGTATGTGTCAAGTATACTCGATCTGTAATAAGAAAATATAACATTCTTTGCAAATGAACCCTTGTAACTTGTGCAACCAATACTCTGCAAATGTATTATTATGAATGTAATCTATGTTTACCATGCAAAACCTATTTTATTAATGCAAACCTAAGTGTCATTTCAACAATCTTTTTATTTTGCTTGGTATCATCACTGAGCCTTTAAAATGTTGAAAGCGCATACAAGCATCAATGATATGAGATAGACCAATGATGACCTGAGTATTTCTTTCATGATTTTTGATATTTGCAAGCAAACACAAGCATCATGGTATAAGATAGACCAATGATGACCTGAGCATTTCTTGCGTAAACAGACAAGAATTAATCATTTTCTTAAGTGAATTTGGAATGTCATCCATGATACTTGGTAGAGCACTTCCCGCGACAATTCACAAAATAATAATGACTAACTCTCAAACAGCAAACAAAGAAAAGGTATCATTCTCCTTCCTTGATTCTCTAGTTCAATACATCATCGAGTAGCTCTAAAGAAATGATAAGCAAATGATAAAATAAAAAGCACAACAATTCAAATTCTACTTAATGTATTTTCAAATCATTATTCAGATTAGATCATCAGTGTTGAAATGTGTGTGCTGACGTTTTCCCAGACCAAATGATGTAACCTAAAGACCTATCCTAGGGGTCTCAGGGACTGATCAAAGATTAGTCTTGCCTACGTTATACACACAAAGACCACGTAGTTCGATTGACACAGACTCCATTTTCTGACTGATGTAGACTCTATTTTCGCGTTTTTGATTTTCTGAATGTTTTTGGATTTTGATGGATTTTCTGATGTTTTTGGATTTTGATGGATTTTCTGATGTTTTTGGATTTTGATGGATTTTCTGATGTTTTTGGATTTTGATGGATTTTCTGATGTTTTTGGATTTTTTCAAGTATCGTCACTTAGTGTTGTCATGTTTGACTGCCTTTTCATTTAAGCTGAAAGTCCATTGTACCAAATAACACTAGGATGTTGCCCCCAAGCCAGGGTAGAACATGATATCCTTGCTATGACATGGATGATGATAGTGATTATTTCAAATGATAGATGGAAATGATTTGAAAGGAAACAGTCGTAACAAAACTGTACCTAATAGATGGAAGAGTTGGTAAAAATCACAAGTAGCGCCTGTTTGCCAGGTTTTCATCACTTGTTTTTATTGTGTCCTTTTTCTTTTTCTTTTGTATATATATATATATATATATATATTTCTGTCATCATGACGCTTGTTTGCCAGGTTTTCATCAAGACAAATTTATTGACCGTGTACTAGGTTTCCTCAATTGTAGAATCGCCTGAGATGAATGCTATTCATGGGTTCCTCCAACATGTCTCCTTCTGGTGTAGACAACTGGTATGCTCCTGATCCATAGACTGGTATGATGACATAAGGCCCTATCTAGTTAGTTTCAAACTTGCCCTTCATTTCTCTGTCTACTTGATTTCTAAGGTTTTCCCGTAGGACCAAGTCTTCGATCTGGAAGACTCTAGGCTTAGCCCTCTGATTATAGTTCCTAGACATCCTTTGTTGATAGGTTGTCAAATGATTGACAACTTGTCGACGTTCATCAAGTAGCTCTAATTCTTGAAGTCTAGAGATCCTATAATCTTCATCTGAAATGAGTCCCTTTAGTGAAACTCGAAGGGATGGAATTTCTACCTCGATAGGTAATATTGCCTCTGATCCATAGACAAGAGCATATGGTGTAGCTCATGTTGGTGTTCTGATGCTAGTCCTATAAGCCCAAAGAGCAGGGTTAAGCTAAACATGCCAATCACGCCCTACCTCATTTACAGTCTTCTTGAGAATCTTGAGGATTGTTTTGTTTGAAGCTTTAGCCTGTCCATTACCTTGAGGGTAATACAGGGTTGAAAAGCGATGTTGAATGTGGAACTTTTCACACAGCTCTTGGACATCTTGGTTCTTAAAAGGCCTGCCATTATCTGTGATGATTGACTGGGCTATCCCATATCTACAAATGAGATAATTTAGTATGAAAGATGATATTTTCTTCCCAGTGATTGTGGTTAAGGGAACCGCCTCCACCCATTTTGTAAAATATTTTGTTGCTATGATAATGAACTTGTGTCCATTAGATGAAGATGGGTTTATTTTCCTTACCAAGTCCAATCCCCACTGACAGAAAGGCCATGTAGTTGCAAATGGATGGAGCTCCTGTGCTGGTGCATGTATAAGGTTGCCATGAATTTGACATTTCTGGCATCTCTTAACAAACTGGTAAGATTCTTGCTCCATGCGTGGCCAGTAATACCCTAAATGAAGGAGTTTCTTGGCTAAAGATAATCCACTTGAATGTGTACCACAAATTCCTTCATGGACCTCATGTAAAGCAGAAGCAGATTCATTATGTTCTAAACAACGTAAAAGAGTACCATCTAGGCCTCGACGATAAAGGGTGTCAGCAATAATGGTATGTTTTGCGGATTGGCGTATGAAGTTGCGCTTTTGATTGCGAGAATGATCTGGGGGTAAGATATTATCTTTTAGATAAGTATAAATGTCTCCATAAATGGAAGATGGAGTACTATCCAAAAGGATTATGGTTTGGGATTTGGGATTTGCGTATGCAGGGTTTGACACTTGTTCCACAATAAATCGATAACGATCTTATGTTTCAGGCATTTGTAGAAGAGATGCTATTGTGGCCATGGCATCTGCTGCTTTATTCTCTGATCTTGGTATCTGCTCAAAATTTGATATCTATGAAGTATTTCTTTAGATCATCTACCAGTCTTTTGTATAAAATCAGTGTGTCATCCTTGGTTTGGTAATCATTGTTGACTTGATAGATGATTAACTAAGAGTCTCCATATACCTATAGTTCTGTGATTTTCCAGTCAATAGCCACTTTAATTCCAAGGATCAAAGCTTCATATTCTGCCACATTGTTAGTGCAACGGAAGGTAAGCCTGTAAGATCGTGGAATTGTGTGCCCAAGAGGTGTGACATAAAATTCCTTCCCCTGATCCATGTTGTGTGTAGGATCCATCAAAGTAGAGTTTCCATGGTTGTGTTGTAATGTTAAGGATATCCGCATCAGGAAATTCCATGGTCATAGGATGACAGTCTGACAATGGAGCTTCTGCTAATTGGTCGGCGATGACTTGTCCTTTGATAGCTCGCCTTTCAACATACTGAATGTCAAACTCACTGAGGAGCATGACCCATTTTGCCAACCTTCCTGTTAAAGCTGCTTTGCTCAGTAAATACTTGAGGGGATCAATTTTTGCAACGAGCTTGACAGTGTGAGTGAGCATATAGTGTCACAATTTTTGTGTTGCAAATACTACTGCTAAGCATGATTTTTCAATGAAGGTGTAGTTTACTTCATGCCCATTGAGTGTCCTGCTGATATAGTATATTGCCTATTCCTTCCCTTCTCTATCTTCTTGTGCCAACAAGGCTCCTAAAGAGATATCTGTTGTTGCAATATATAGCAACAATGGCTTGTCTTCACCGGGTGGCACCAAGATTGGTGGTGTCATTAAATAATGCTTGATTTGATTGAAAGTACTCTCACACTGTTCATCCCATTTAAAAAACACATTTTTATGCAAAAGATGGTTGAATGGATGACCGTCTGCTTCGGTGAGATGAATGAATTTGCATGAGTCGGCCTTGTAGAGATCTCAATGTCTTTGATATTCTTAGGAGGGTGGCATTTCCATAATGGCTTTAACTTTGGCTAGATCTACTTCAGAGATTCCTTTTTGTAGAAACTATGTATCCAAGGAGTTTTCTTGTTATTGCTCAAAGGCATTTCTTGGGATTTGTCGACTTTAAATTTCTCCAAATACATCAAATATTTTTTCCCTGAAAAGCATACTCCAAGATGTCGCTTCTGCGAGGTGTAGGTGGCTAAGATGTAAAATCCCACATAGTCCTCCATGAAGGTGTATCATGTGTGGAAGATTGTTGTCATAGCTTGCCCCTGGCGGTATGGAAACTCTTGCATTCTTTAACTTGAAGAGGCATGGCGTTCCGACCAAAAGGTGCCCCATGGACATGTAAATCGCATCTTTGTAGTCTTGAGGAGACTATTTTGATTTGATTGTATCCACCGAAAATCCATCCACCAATTGATAGCATTTGATGGCGGTGATTAAATCTACAATTATGTAAAAATGATGTTTGGCAAAGGAAAATCATCCTTTGGACGTAAGCTTTATTTAAATCGAGGAATCGAGTACATATTGATGAGTGTTATCGGTTTGAAACGAGGTACAATGTTGGATATCCATTGATAATCAATAGATCGATAAATCACGGCATCTAGTTTCTTCAAATCATTTTTTACCAATAATGCAACATGTGGATGCATCTTTCTCAGTTTCTATTTTACTGGTTTAGTGCCAGCTGGTAAGGATAGGTGATGCATAATGAGATTTGTGTCTAAGCCTGGCATGTCAGAGTATGACCAAGCAAAATTGATGCATCGTTCTTCAAAGAATTTGATAAAATCTGGTTTTTCTGTATCTGTCAGGGATGCTGCCAGGTGGAGTATTCTTGCTTTCTCTGTTGTGCCAATATCAATAGACTATGTGGGTTCTATCAACACTGATAATCTTTCATGGTAATGTTGTGGGAGGATGTCAAGCCTTTCATCCTTTGGTGCCTCAATGAGGTTTTCACCATTGGATGCGTTCTTTGTTTTTACTATTTTAGGATCAAATACTGCCATAGATTGGCTTTCACCATTAGATCCATTTTTTATTTCCATATTTTTGCAACTGAAAGGCTTGGCATCCTCCTACCTAAAAGTATCGTTAAAAGAAGCATTGGTAGAACAAGTATCACTTTCCTCACAACAAAGGTAGTTAATAATAGCAGAGTCATTGTCAAAAACAGGGAGATTGATGGGGTGTTGGGGTTCCCATTTGATAAGCTCGGGATGCAGTAAAGGCAATGAATCATTAGATGGGTCGAGGTCAGCGATTGTGAAAACTCGAACATAAATGTCGTCCAGGTTGTTAATGGTAATGTCGAGGCCTACGAAGGTATTTTATTCCACATCATTTATCTCAATCGATGTCTGTTCATCTTCACTTGAGTCATCAAAATTTTGTGTTTCAAATACAATAGGATTAAAACTCGAGCTTTGACCCTCCTCACGTTTGGGGGTATACCTTTTGATAACATCAATCTGAATATCTTCATAGGAAACATCTAATAAATTGTCCCACTCATATTCATTTGAATCTGTTTCAGAATTATCTCTTATTTGAAGAATACGCTCCACAGTTTTATTGGTGAGTTCTGCTCTTGCTTCTCCTGTGTATCCAGTTTTGCCATTTTTCTGAATTGTGAGAACTTGAATTGGTTCTGTTACACTTTGTTTCCCTCGGTCAAGAGATCCTTGTTCTGCTGCATATCCTAGTCCAGTTTTATCCTTATGTTGGAGTGTGAGTGGCTAGATTGGTTCTGTTATGCCTTGTTTCCTTAACCCAAGAGGTCCCTGTCCTGAATATCCCATCTTCTCCAGAATAGTTTTTCCCTTTCCATACTAATTTGTCTCTATGATATTACTTGTGGAAGTGGAAGCTTCCTCATCCCTATAAAGCCAATTTAGTAGGGCCTTATCTTCTGATTCTTCTTCTAAGTTCCCAGCTTTTACAAATCTGCCATCTAATACTGTTGTAGATTGTTCTGAATTTTGGGTGATTGTGGATGGTTGTCCATACGTTTGTAAGGAGGGTAACATTTGTGATAGATGAAATGAGTGTCCAACACCATATTCACTTATTCCTTCGTCACTTATATGTACTTCCTTGGTGAATTGATGTGAGAGTGGAGCCAATTGTTCTTCAACATTTGAAGGGTTAGATTGTGCTACCCTTATCTCTTGTGATTTTTGTTGTTTTGGAAGCCACTTGGATATGAAGCTTTGTTGTTGCTCACCATCTGATGTGCTACCTTCTCTATTGTGAGGTATCAATGTATCCTGAGATGTTTTCAATGTATGACAAGCTTGAGTGTCATTATAGTTTGCTGTGATTGTTACCTCCTGTCCATTGACGGGAAATTTCAGGCATTGATGATAGGTGGAAGGCACTGCTTGCATATCATGGATCCAAGGGCGTCCTAACAGTATGTTGTATGTCAGTTCCCTATCTAAGACCTGGAAAACCACTTTTTGGACAATAGGTCCCACTTGAATAGGTAATATGATCAACCCTTTAGAGGACCTTTCTTCTTCATCATATGCTTTGATTGTGATTTTTCGCCTTGTATCAATGGCTTCATCTGAGTATCCTAGTGCACGAATCAGCTTTAAGGTACAAATATTTAAACCAGCCCCTCCATCTTCTATCGGGACACTTTAATGTGAGAATGTTTATGAATTAGGGACTTCAATCGAAGAGGTGGAATTATGTGGATGGGTTAGTGATACATCATCATGTTTGGAAAATGAAAGGCAATGAGGTGCAGATAGATGTCCCACCATAGCTTGGAATTGACATACACCCAAATTGTTAGGTACCGTAGTTGATACAAGAGCTTGTTCAAGAACCTCTTTGTGTGATGGGGAAATCTTTAAAATTTCCAAGATGGATATTTGTGCCGGTATTTTCTGCAATTGATCAATGAGATTATATTGATTAGAGGGAGGATCCACAGATGGGGATGATATTGATGCTCCTTTCAATATAACTTTTGATTGTGCCCTTGTTGTGGCATTAACTGGTTGGTACTCTTGTTTCCCTTTGAGTGTGATTATGTTAATTTGGTTTTCAAATTTGTCCATATGTTGTACCAAATCGGTAGATATAATGTCCTTGTTCTGATTGATTTGATTGCATAACTCTTCATCCTCCTTGGCAGCAGAAAAACAAAGGATCATTGTGTCATAAACATAACCGATGTTCTTACCGCTGGCTTTGGGAAGGTTACTCCTTAGAATGGTAGGTAGAGATGTGACGTTGTTTGTTTGGTACTCACGATAACTTAGAGCCTATGAGGTCTTGTACGCGCTCATTTTTAGCGCCAACAATTTTTGATCATGTTGGCCTTTATTTTTGATGGTAGTAGCGGTAATGTAAGTCCATTCACATGATGAGGACGACTTGAGGGTCCTGTTCTAGCCTCTTGTACTTTAGAATTGAGGAGTTTTCATCAAGGAATTCTTTGAGGTGATTCAATGATTAATCCCTAATGCGTGAATTTTACCGTTTATTAGGATGAATTAGATTGGAATGATTGGGTTTTTGTTTCTCCACTGTTTTGATTATTTCCTTGAGCACTACTTTGTTTGACATTAAGATCATTGTTTTGTTTGTTTGTAGTGGTTGACGTCAAGGTGAATACTGGTTTAGATGTGTGTGTATCAATCATGGTATCAGTATTCTTATTCTTTTGCCAAAATCTTGGCTTTTCATTGTTGTTGTTAGAGGAATTGTTATTGTTTGAACCTTCAATGAAATGTTTGATCGTTCCTCTTTTGATTAGAGCCTCTTTGATTTTGAGCCCCTTTTTGATAACTTGTTCAAATGTAGATGGACATTGTAAGTCCAATCTATAATTCATGTCATCCACTAAGTTATCAATGAACATCTCTATCTTCTCCTCTTCAGGAATAGATCTAGGGTATTTAGCAAATGGCCTTCTCCATCGTTGGAGAAAGGAAAGAAACTTTTCACCCTTTGCTTGTTTGGTGTTGTAGAGTTCTTTTAAGGTCACCCCATGTTGGATGTTGAATGAGAAGTGTGTTATGAACCTATTGATCAGTTCTTCAAAATATTGGATCCCAGGTTCCAATTTAGAAAACCACTCCATGCAAGTGTTTCCTAAGCTTCTTGGAAATAATCGTAGCAAGTAAGAGTCCTCGTGTGCGAACTCTATGCTCATGGCTCGAAATTCCCGTACGTGATCAAATGGATCGGTTCTTCCATTGTATTTGTTGTACATCGGGTATTCACAATACCATGGAAATGGTATCATGTTAATGCTTGGATCGAATGGATAAGGGCAAATGTCCTGTTAGGAATATCTTTTTGTTGGCCCTTGTTGGATATTTTGGAACTGCAATTGTAATTGTTGGATTTGTTTTGTCAAAGCATCTATTTGATTTGGATTTTCTATACTAGTTGAGTTAGGTGTGGTCGTTTCCTTGAGTTGATTTACATCAAAGTATTTAGGAAGCTTAGCACCCTTGTCAGCTAATAATAGAAGATACTTTTCCATATCTTGCTCTAACATCTTTTCCATAAATTTATGGAAATGAGGGTCTTGTTGAACTTTTTTGATTTCCTCTGCAGTTATTTCTTTCTCGTGTGAATTAGTGAGAGGATCAGTGTTGCTATATCATCCCCAAGGGTTTTCTTCAGCCATGGCTACTATTCTTTCATTTTGTTCTTGTTGTTGTCTTTGATATGCTGATCGTGTAAAAATAGGCATACAAATTTTTTACTCTAGACTTTGATCTTGGATTTTTTTGATTGGATAAGTGTCGAGGTTTTTGATTTAAAATATGATTTAGTCATGTCTAGTTTCGTGATGGAAGGATGATAAAAATCCTTGATAGGAAAATTTTGACAGAAAATCTCAGATTTGGTGATAATGACACTTTGCAAGATGTTTCAAGATCTAGGTGTAATGGTAAAGTTTTTCTTTTGTATGACCCAAGTGTTTTGGACTGTGAAAAAAATGTTTTGGACTGATGAAAACCTTGTTATCGATATGGGCAAACTGACAAACTGTCCTACCAACTCTCTGTTTTTCTAACTTTCTGGAGCACTAAAACAGAAACCTAAAGCGCTAAAACAGAGACCGGACGTGCTGGAACAAAGACTCTACGCGCTGGAACAGATACCGTACGCGCTAGAACAGAGACTGTACGCGCTGGAACAGAGACCGTACGCGCTAGAACAGAGACCGGACGCGCTGGAATATAGACCGGACGCACTGGAACAGAGACCTGACGCGCTGGAACAGAGACCAGACGCACTGGAATAGAGACCTGACGTGCTGGAACAGAGACCGGACGCACTGGAACAGAGACCTAAAGCGCTAAAACAGAACCATGAGGTGCTAAGACAGAACTATCTTATTCTATGAAACTCACTTGGTCTGGTATCGTATTGTATGGCTGGTTGTGGGATGTATTCTAGACGAATTCTTTGACTATGATTGTGGTGTTGCCTAAGAGCCCTTCTTTGATAGAATGCTTGTGAATCTAAGGGAGCTACAACCTAGTCGTCCATATAACCTCTAGAGAAATCGTGATACCTATGAATAAAAGTCCTATGTTGGAGTAGAACTTTCCTTCTTTGATATAGAAATCGTTGCTTTCTTAGAAGTTGTTTGTATGCAAGTGTTTTCTTTGGTTTTCTGATTCGTTTGACAAGAGATTTCTTGAAAAACTTGGTGGATACCCAATCTCGAATCATGAGAATTCCACAAGTGTTTTGATTTTGAATATTTTTGTGATGATCTTATCTAAATTTAATGAGAGAAAACACAGCAAGCAAGAATAGAATGGTTGACTTTAAAATCCTAGAATCTAAACAGATAGTGTATGTTCTTAAAAATCAATGATTCTTCTTGATTTTCACTGGTTTATAACAGATAAGACACTTCAGATAGATTCACTCCTAGAGACAAAAGGTCATCGTTATATACTCAAACGACCCACTGCTTGGAATTGCGTCGACTCACATAGCCATGTCACCCCCTAGAGGGCGCCCGTGTTTTTGTCTTTTCCAGGTGCGTACTCAGAGTGACGGACGTGGATACCGGATCCCCTGAGCAAATAGTCCTTGGCAATTATATGGTGAGTGCTTGAGGGTAGATTCTTCCCCGCCCCTGCACCGCTGAGTATTACAATGTTTAGAAACTGACAAGCGTGCTTCTATTTCTAGGTTCTTAGATAGGGTTTCCGTTCGGAGCGGCAAATGGATAAACTCCCTCGAGAGACCTCCCAATCTTTAGAACAAAGATTTTGGGGATGGTTATCCTGCACACTTCCGTTGAAAGAGGGTTTCCCAAAATTCACATAAATTTTTAAGTGGGTTGGAATACCATGGCTTTTGGCTGTCCCCACTCAGGTCGTTCCCGTAGGGTGAGTATTTTTTCCCACTACGGCAGGCCTGTCTAAAGGTTTTAAAAATCTTTAAAATGCATAAAGAAAAGTGAGTCTGGTATTCTGATGCACCCATTAAAGGGGAGAGCATAAACCTATCACCCAATCACAGCAGAGAAATTGTTCTTTTTAAAACCCAAAAGACAAGTTAGCTAATCTATATGGAGATATTGCTCCATAACAACATAATGTTCATTTTTAATCCCACAAAATAAATGTGAAGTTTCTATCCTAGGATTGATCAATTTTTATCCATTTCTATCCTAGGATTGGTAAATTTTATCCATTTCTATCCTAGGATTGGTAAATTTTATCCAAAATTAGACAGAAACAAAGTTTGGCCATAGACACGTCGGATCCATATTTTAAAAAAAATGCTTTTAAGGACAGGGAAGCAGAGCGCTAAAATAGTTAAGCGTGCTTGAAACGCATAAACCCGGTGACCCGAAACCAATTGTGGCGAAAGCGAAACATTTGTGGCCCGAAGCGGACCAGAGCACCGCTGCAAAAAGTCACGGTTCCGTGAAAACTTTCACGTCGATACCTGTAGGACACAATTTTCAAAAATTACGCAAAATATGGGGTTAGGCCCCATGGTGGGCGCCAAAATGTAAGTGGAAGAATGGGATAAACAATCTAAACATGCTTCTACACTTCTAAATAGGACATTGCATCTAAGATTTGAAGAAATTAAACTAATTTAAACTAGAAATCTTCAGAAATTTATCCTATTGCTCTCTAACTCTAAAGGATCTATCTAATTTACTTTGCTCTCAAATTTAGAAGCTAATTAAACTATTGAAATGACATTTAGAGAATGAGAAATGAACTAATTCTATTTCCTATGTGATTAAATATGCAAATCTATTGTAATGGCAGCCATGACTGCAAATGCTGGATGCTTGATTGCTGCTTGATGGATGCTGGATGAATGCTTGATGCTTGATTGCTTGAATGTGTGGATGCTTGGAAAACCTGCAGAGTAAGATTGCACAAGTTAGGATCTTTTTTCCTGTAGCCAAAGAGCTGTATTTATAGCTTTCACGGCAGCACATTTGCACAGGGATACGGGATAAGGGGCTGTGATTCAATCTGGAGAATTGAATGGCCTTGGATGAGAAGATGGAGTTGATCATGGAGGATTGTTCCTCCCCATGAAAACACCAGGCAAGAAGAGAGGGAGGATTGATGGAAGAAGATTGAGAGGACTTCCTGCAAGTTTGTCCCCGAAGCTCTTCCCATGAATGGAAGTTGCATTAATTAGATTTTTAAAAAAATCTAATTTTATTGGTGAGTGAATAGTGTAAATGATTTATGCATAAAATTAAATATTTTTGATTTATTTAATTTTAGCAAAAGAGGAATAAATAATTTAATAAATCAACTATAGGGTTTGTTTATTAAATTAAAATAAAAGGAAAATGATAATTAATAAAAGATTCTTAAAATATCTTTATTTAATTAAGAAATGTGATGAGGTAATTAAATAACACAAATTATTGAAGCTGTGTATTTAATTTAAGATAAAATTAATAGATAAAGTATAGAAGAAATATTAATGATAATAATTAAATAAAACAAAGTATTTAATTTTGTTTATTTAATTAAGAGAGAAAATAATATGATAAAAATGATAATTAATTAAATAAAACAAAGTTTTTAATTTTGTTTATTTAATTAAGAGAGAAATAATATGATAAAGTAGAAGAATTGATAATGAACTTAATATAAATAAATATTTCTATTTATTTACTAAGTAGATGAATTTAAGATTAATTAATCAAATAAGTCGTACTTAATTAATTAGATTCTCCAGACCATTTTTAGGTGTGTACAAGGATAATGAAAAGGAAGGCTATTGCGGAGGAAATTGCTTGCTCTATTTGAAAGATGAAGACTCTTGTCCCCACTAGTAAAGGTAAGGAAATTTCTACTAAAAATGTTCATGTTAGTTATTTTGATGAGGATGTTGTTTTGGGGAAATGTATTGAGAAATTTGACAGGGACGAATTGTCTGATGTGTTGGGCTCAGCCTGTGATAGTGCCAATGTGCTATTTAAAATTTTTAAGTGGTTCTTCCATGAGATTAATTGGAAAAATGTTAGAATTAGAGGTGTTGCTAGTAAGGCTGAGGACCCTTCTGTCCAAATCCAAATTGATAATCTCATGGATTCTCTTAATACTATGGCTAATACTGTTTGCAGAGGAAACTATTAATTTGAAACAAAATTTGGAAGGTAGAATGTTATCCCTTGAGGATAAATTTGATAATATGTGGAATTTTGTGATGAAGGGTGGAGATGCCTCTAAGATCTTGGCTATCTCGAACTCTGCCAAGGTGATCTCCCTTGTGAATGCTATGAAAAAGAGAAAGGAGAATGTGTTTGTTGATGATACTGCTACTGGGGTAAGCTGATGGTTGTGGAGTGTGTTGGTGAGAAAGGTGTTGTTAAAGTTAGTGTTTTGAGTGGTGAGGTAAAAACTAGTGGGTTGGGGACTAGAACTAGAAATAGAATGAAATCTCAAGTTGGGGCCTCGGGTATTGAGGTGTCTGATACTGTGTATAATGTGTAGAAGTTGGTTGCTAGTGAAATGGAAGTTGTGGAGACTCTGAATAATCTGTAGTGTTTCTAGCTAGTTTCCTTCTTTTTGGTTGTTGGTTGGATATTGTTGGGATGATTGTTGTTTAATGTTGTTATCTTTTTTTTTTCAGCTGATTTTTGATTTAAAGGGTTCCAGGCCCCTTCAAAACCCATTTTTTACCTCCAATCAAAACAATTCCTTTAAAGTGGGGGCATACATTGGCATTATTTTGACATTGGCACTAGAATTACTACATTGGTATTATTTTGACATAGAAATTCACATTCTCATTTTGGCATGAACATATTGACATTTTTTCTTCACTTTTGTTGATAGAGGTTAGACTTAGTGTAGCGTTGGCATAACATTTATCATTTTGTGGCACCTTATCAAAGTTATCAATAAGTATAACTTTTGGTAGGGCTAACAATGGGAGATCTATAGACCTGGTGTGACTTCCCCATCTACCACCCCTTTATTATGAGTTCACACGTTGTAGACCTAGTGTGTGTTTCTCATGTTTCCTTTGGGGTTCACCTAGTGTATACTAAATTGCTCTAGCCCTTGTGAGTGTATTTCATGGCCACCTATCATAACACAACTTTCTTGCCAGCGGATCCTTGTATTTCATAAGTGATTTTACACCCTTGTGAGTGTATTTCATGGCCACCAAGCATAAAAAATCTTGCTCACCACATGTGTTTTATAAGTGATTTTACATCCTTGTGAGCATATTTGATGGACATGGAATAATGGAACTTTCTATTCCATCCTTTTTGTATTAGCTTTAAAATTGTATGCATGTGTATCTTGTCTTGCTACACAGATCTTACACATCTTTCATGTCCATTTTTCCTTATGTTGGTTTTGTAACGCCAAGAAAGTGCTCAAGAACATATTAGGAGCAAACATGCAATGTAAATCTAAATGCAAATCTAATGTTAAGCAAAAAAGAACAAAGGAAAGTAATAAAATGAACAAACTGAAACAATCTCACCAAATTTGTACGTATTTCCATGATTCATCTCGATTGCCCTTCTCCATTTTTCTTATGTAGTATAATTGCCCTCATATTTTTCATAAGTTCGTGCAAGTATAGCATAAGATAGTGATTAGAAAAACATTGAAGATTCAAGATAAGTGCTCTCAAAGGAGATCATAGATTTAAGCCAGTTTTTGAGAGAGATTGGAATGAAGAATGGCGAGATCAATTTATAGAAAATTGATCGTTTGAATGACATGCCAGGATCGAAAGATCAATGGATAGTTGAGATCAAATGATTAGACATGCATTCTGATAACTGTTAGTAGTGACATGAGTAATACCAATTAGAAATAGAAATAAATATTAAATAAATGATATAATCTTCAAGTTTGGTATTCAAAAATAGAAGAATTATCTTTATGACAAATATAAAGATGGATTAAAGCAACTCTTGTTCAAATGCACGCACAAGGTTTAATTAATTAAATAGGAATATTTAATTAATCTACATGTACACACAATTGAGTTAGAACTAGATGATTGAATAATTTGATGAAGAGATTACTTGTGAAGCGCCACTCGAACATTAAAGCAAGAGTTAAGCCCGGCGATTTGAAATAGATCTTTGAGTCGAGTAAAAGTGAATACTTAGATAACTCGCACAATTATCTAAATATAGAGGAATGAGTTAAAATAGAATTTATGAATTAAATAATTCATTTAATTCAAGATTTGATATTTGAAGAATAATTAAATAAATAAGATTTATTTAATTAAGTGATGAAGGGATTTAAATGAATAATTAAATAAATAAAGAATTTATTTAATTATAGTTGAAATATGATAAAGAGTAAATTAAATAATAATTTATTTAATTTAACAAGAAAGATAAGGTTAATTAGTAGCATAATTAAATAAAAGCGTTTATTTATTAATTAGATAGAATAAAGAAATTGAATTAATTAAATGAATTAAGATTATTTAGTGTAGAAAATAGAGACTATAGAGAATGAATTAAATAATTGACATTATTTAATCAATAGAATACAAATTATGAAGAATATTGAAATGTAGGGCTTAAAAACCAAATTTAGGTTATCTACATTTTCCCTCTTTGATACAATGTCATTTTAAACTTGTGTCCAAAATCGATAAATCGCTGATAATGCTTGATTAATAGCAGTGGTATGCCCCCTTGAGGGAGAGACGAGTTCAAAAGAACATGGAGTGTGCTCGAAAGTGATGAGAGAACTAGAAGATGAAAAGAAAAAATGATGAGGAAAATAGATAAAATTGGTGAAGATGTAGAAAAGAAATGTTAGTCGCGAAAAATATTTAGAAATAATAAAAGAAATGAGATGGATTTTAGTATTAGCAATCTTCGATGTGTCGTTGTATCACAAATGGAATTTCACTTTATCATCATTGGGCGAGACTAATACAAATGGAGACAAACACCAGGATATGACATAGATCAAGGTGTGCAAGGTCATCCACTTGCTAACAACAATCAGTCGTAGACAAGGAGTGTCATTAACTCATACTAAGGACACAAGTTGCCCTAGTATTTTTGTCAAGACAAACCATAGACAGCAAACAAAGTAAAAGACGGGTCATGAGATGTCATTGCTCCTCTAAATCCTTCATGGGACATCCTTGAGGAAACTAGTAACACAACTCAAAATCAAATGTAAAAGACAGTCGACAGACAACAGTCAAAGAAAATAGAATTTGGATACATCGTTGCTTCTCTAAATCCCTCATGGGACATCCTTGAGAAAGCTAGTAACATAATTCCCATCATAAAGTCAACTGAAAAGATAAGATAAATAAGCCATAAAGTCAAAAAGCCAGTAAAATATTTGCGAAAACTTGATCTGTTTGTTTGATTTGTTTTGATTGATAGAAGGATTGATTGATAGAGCTTGATTTCAGGAGATACACATACCGGATAAGACTTTGAGTCTGGTTTCAATGTTATGACTATTTGTATAAGGCATGACAAAGCCTGGTTTTAGAAAGACGTGTATCGTATAAGACGTTGAGTCAGATACCGTTGATGTGATAACCTGTGTAAGGCTATGTTTGATTGTTTGACAATGTTGATATGTAGGAAGGACTCATCCTGTATAAGACATAGATTGTTTTGCTGATATCAGTATTTAGGAAGGACCCATCCTGAATAAGATACAGGTCGATTGCTATGATGATGGCTATTTCCAGGAAGGACACATCCTGTTGCAGACATTAGTTGATCTGTTTTGGTTATTTTGTTTGGCAAGTTGTTTGATGTGGCTTAGAGACATTGCTGACTTGTTCACCAGATTGATTCATGACTTGAGATGATGTGTTGACAATTGACTGTGTGTGATGAAAAAACCCTAAAGGACTGACCTAGTGCAGCCTCGGGGGCTCATCGATTGATGGCCTTGCCTACGTTATACATGCAGAGACCTAGTAGTTCGACTTGACTTTAATTGACAAGACTGACTACAAATAGAAGACATGTGTGAAAGTGAATGCGACGAACCCTAATAGACTGGCCTAGTCACATTTCGAGAGCTCATCGATTGATAACCTTACCTATGTCTGATCACAAAGGCTTAGCGTGGATTCGATAGCGACAAAGGCTGACAAGTCGCGGCCCGACTCGACTCTTTTTGGATTTTTGAAATGTTTTGATATTTTTGTCTCTTTGAAGTTTTCTGATGTTTTTGTGTTTTCTCAGGTCATTTTGCGATGTTCATGGATTTTCCATGGTTTTACGTCTCCAACACAACCAATGTAAGAAGCAATATGACACATGTCAAGTGTTTGCCCCCAGTCGAGTATAAGACCAATTGACTATGAATAGGGTAAAATGGGGGATATGAACTGCACTCAATGTCAATCGTTCCAAGTTATGGGAAAGACTACCACTTATTATGAATGGTATATACAAGCGATGGATATGAAAGATAAGGGATATGTATAGGGATAGGTAGTACGTACAGGGATAAGGGATATGTACAGGGAAGTGGACTATGTACAGGGCCGTGGACTATATACAATGATAAGGACTATGTACAAGGATAAGGACTATGTACAATGATAAGGACTAGATTAGAATAATAGTAGACAAAGGAGCAGAGTTAACTACACATGGCGCCTGTTTGCCAGGTTTTCACCATGGTACCTATCCAAAGCGCCACAAAAGTGGTTTTCACTATTGGATGAATGATTTGTCTTTACTACTTTCTAGATTATCTTTTTTTTTTTTTGGTGTTAACAAGATGCTTGTTTGCCAAGTTTTCACCTTGATAACAATTTTTTTGATTTTTTTGATTTTTTTGTATTTTTGCTAATTAAGACAAAGGATCGCAGAAGCTATATGTAGAACTTTTTCAGATGCATACTATTGATTAATTGAGGACAATGGTTCTGTTGAGGAGTAGAAGTTGGTATGCTCACGATCCAAAAACTTCCATAACATAAGGGTCCTAGCCAATTTTGGTTCAAACTTTCCTAGTTTTCTCTTTTCTTCTTGATTCTTTGGGTTCTCCATTAAAACCAGGTCACCAATGTCAGAAGTTTACATTCAATACCTTCCTATTATAGCTCACGACTGAGATTACGTGTCTTGAAGATGATTACCAATTGCTATGCAGTCTTCGGCTCATCGAGGAATTCTGGCTCATGGAGTCTACTCTGGGGTACTCTTCATCATCAATGTGGCCTTGCGGGGATACCCTTAAGGAGAATCTCGACCTCAATAGGCAAAATGGCTTCGAAACCAAATACAAGTGAATATGGGGTAGCACCAGTAGGAGTACAGATACTTGTACGATAAGCCCATAAGGCAAGGTTAAGCTGTAAATGCCAGTCACGACCAGCATCATTGACAGTCTTCTTGAGGATTCAGATGATGGTCTTGTTAGATGCCTCTGCTTGGCCATTACCTTGTGGGTAGTATGGAGTAGAAAAGTGATGTTAGATATGAAATTCATCACACAGGTGGCAGACTTCTTGGTTCTTAAATGGGTGGCCATTATCAGTGATTATGGACTGAGGGACACCATACCGACAGATGATATAGTTCAGGATAAATTTAGAAATCTTTGTGCCGGTAATGTATGTCATAGGAATGGCTTCAATCCACTTTGTAAAATACTCAGTGGTAGTGATAATGAATTTGTGTCCATTAGATGATGTGGGGTGGATCTTACCTATGAGGTTGAGTCCCCATTGGGCAAAGGGCCATGGTGACGTTATAGGACGGAGCTCCTGTGCTGGCACATGTATCAAGTCTCCATGAACTTGGCATTGGCGGCATTTTGTTACAAAGACATATGAGTCTTTTTCCATAGTAAGCCGGTAATAACCTAGTCTCATAATCTTTTTCGGTTGAGAGGTAGAATTTGCTAGAATGGGAACCACATATACCCTCATGCACCCCATGCAAGGTTGCTTGTTCTTTAGTAGAATCAAGACATCTCGGTAGGGTCTTATCTAAGGCGCGTTTATATAGGGTGTCTCAGAGCGATGGTGTATTTGGCTGACTTGGAGGAGGAATGTCCTATGTTAGTTATTTGATAGGCGATGGGTATGACTTTTGGCATGAAGTTAATCATAGATTTATTTGTACCATGGAGAATCGGGACCAACAATGTCACACACCATTTCAGAATCTAGGATATCGTAGGTTGGGACCAAAAGTTGTTCTACCAAAAACTCAAACTTAGGCACATTGTTAGGAATGTCTAGAAGTGATGCAATTGTAGCCATAGTGTCTGCTGCCCTATTTAAAACATGAGGTATCTGATGAAATTTGACCTTTTCAAAGTACTCCTTAAAGCTAT
The DNA here is from genome assembly GCA_007258455.2 of Sequoia sempervirens. Classification (NCBI taxonomy): domain Eukaryota; kingdom Viridiplantae; phylum Streptophyta; class Pinopsida; order Cupressales; family Cupressaceae; genus Sequoia; species Sequoia sempervirens. The sequence goes on from VDFB02358134.1 coordinate 58,486,579, forward strand.
CAACCATGCTGTATGGAGCAAGCTTCTGGATCAACTAGATCTCCATAATCATCCTTACCTGTTTGATTACTGGTTGAGAATCCCCATATGCTTGGCAAAATCTTAATTTTCCTTAGCGCCATCGTAACCCTATCTTTAGAGCTTCATACTGCGCCATGTTGTTGAATTGCATGGAAATGCAATCTGAATGACTTAGGGATGGAATCCTGCTTATTGGTGTAATAAATGAGTATGCCATTGCGAACCATGATTTGTATGTGAGGCCATCAAAGTACAATTTCCATGTTATGTTTGTGTCAATTGTGAATATGAACTCATCGAGGAAAGATGCGCAGCTAATGGGTGATCTGCGTATGGGTGCATCAGCTAACTGATCAGCAATGACCTGTCCTTTAATAGCCTTTCTTTCTACATACTAGATATCATACTCACTAAGTATCATAACCCATTTGGCTAGTCCCCCTGTTAATGCTGCCTTGCTGAGAAGATATTTCAGAGGGTCTATTTTAGCAATCAACATTGTTTGATGGTTTAGCATATAGTGCCTCAATTTTTGAGTAGAAAATACTACTACAAGACAAGAACGTTCAATGGTACTATAGTTGAGCTCATAACCTACCAAAGTCTGACTGATATAATAGACTTCCCTTTCATGACCTTCATCATCATTTTGTGCTAGCAATGCTTCGAGTGATGAATGGGTTTTCGTAATATAAAGAATCAATGGTCTTCCTTCAACAGGTGGCATTAAGACAGGTGGTGTGAGTAAATATTCTTTAATCAGTTGAAAAGCCTCTCCACACCTGGCTATCCATGCAAAGGGTACTCCTTTCTTAAGTAGATGTTGAAAAGGATGTCTTATCTGCTAATTGCACTATAAATCTTCTGATAGATTGCAACCTTCCCTGTAATGTCCTTAGTTGACTAAGATTAGTGGGTGGAGGCATGTCCATGATTGCTTTTACCTTAGCTAGATCCACTTTAATGCCTTGTCTAGAAATGATATAACCTAATAGCTTTCCTGACTTGACTCCAAATACACATTTCTTTGGATTGAGTCTCACTTTATACTTCTACAGCCTCTGAAATATCTTGTGTAAAACTTGTAAATGTTTTTCCCTTGTCTTGGATTTTACAATAAGGTCATCAACATAATCCTCCATAAGAGTGTGTACTAGATCATGAAAGATAGTAGTCATGGCCCGTTGATAGGTTGCTCCAACATTCTTGAGTCCGAAGGGCATAACATTCCAGCAATACATTCCCCAAGGACAAGTGAAAGCCATCTTAGGTTGGTCTTCAGTTGCAATTCTGATCTGGTTATATCCTGAAAATCCATCCATAAGGGACAACATCTCATATCCTGATGTCATGTCAACTATCATGTCTATGTTAGGCAAAGGGAAGTCATCCTTAGGACAAGCTTTGTTGATATCTCTAAAATCATTGCAGATGCAGATGCCCCCAGTTGGTTTAGTGACTAGTACAAGATTGGAAATCCAATCTGCATAGTTGATAGATCTGATGAAACCAACGTCTAAGAGTTTCTTGAGTTCTGCCTTGACTAACAAAGCAATCTGTGGGTGCATTTTTCTCAATTTTTGTTTCACTGGTTTGGCACCTGGTTGTAAGGGAAAATGATGCAAAACAAGTTCAGGATCCAACCCCGACATGTCAGCATATGACCAAGCAAAATTTATCTGTCTCTATGCAAAGAAGTTATGGAACTCTGGCTGCTCTTTTGTTGTCAATGACACTGCAAAATAAACCAGTTGAGGATTCTCTTTGGTACCTATGTTGACTTCTACTGATTCTTCAACGAGCATGGGTGACTTTTCCTGTGCAATGGGGAGAATGTTCAAACCTCCATCCTTAGGTGCCTCAGAGGGGTTTTCAGCTTCGGATGCGTCCTTTCTTTTTACTTTTTCATTGTCTAAATGTGCCTTTCGGTTTTTAGCCTTTTCATTTTGTTTATTCTTTTTCTCATTTTTGTGACTGGAGGGTTGAACAGATTCCCCAAAATATTCTTTGTTGTCCAAGTCAATAGTAAAACTAGCCTTATGATCACCGTTTGGTATGCCTTCTCGTAATCCCAGGAACTCAGCAATTGCTTCGTTGTTCTCAAAAATATCTAAGATGGGTGTGTCTTATTGATCCCAATCAATGAGTTGGAGAAAGACTAAGGGCATGTCATCATCATAGTTATCAAAGTTTAATGGGTTCAAGGTAAAGATTGAATTATTCATGTGGTTACAAAAGTCTTGTACCAGGTCCTTTTTTCTCTTAGGTTTGAGTCTAGGTGGATGGATAGGTGGGCCTAATGCCAAGGTTTGACTATCGAAAAGAGGTGGCTTAGGTTGCCAAGAGGTAGGATCAAGTGATTCCCAATAGTAGTGTTTAAACCATTCCTCTTTTATCATTTTCTTTGGTGGAAAAGAATTCAAGGGGTTTGGTGAGGAACTTAACATCAAGTCAAGTTCTCCAAATAACTTGTCAAGGTCCATGGAAGAAGTAGAGGATAGGGAATCCCACTCATAATCGTTAGAGTCGGGGGAGTCACAATGATATTGGTCCACTGGTTCATGAGATGTCTTAATATCTTCTGAAGCACTTACTTCCTCAAGTAAGGGTAATGGGGTACTAAGAACACTAATCTGAATCAGTTGAAACCATAGCCCTACTCCTTTTGGCCACTAAGAAACAAATATTGGTTCAATCCTCCCATCTTGGTTTAAGCCCAAACCACTCTGTCCATCATATCCTTTGCTTTGCATGATTTTGAAACCCTTTCCATATAGATTTGTAGGAATATGAGCAAGTAAGAGGGGTTCCTCATCATCTTCCCTATACAACCAGGAAGTGACATCTTTTGTATCTACGACCTCTTTGCTTAATTCATCTCATTTAGTAAAAGTTGTTGTGGGAGGAATGTGTATAGTGACCATAGATTGTCTCCTATCCAATGTAGGTAAACCGTATGACTTAGGAGGAATCAAATGGGTGACACAATAAGATGTTTTCATGTAATACTCTCCACAACCCTTGTCTTGGATCTCAACCCTAGGAGTGGTAGGAACTGAGGGTGAAATAGATGTTCGAGTGAGTGTGGTTGGATCAACATAGGAGGATGAATTGGATGATGAGGCCTCTTGGTTTACTGGCACTTGGCATTGGGGGATCTCTTTTAGATTGGTGCAATACTGGAAGGGATCCGGATCACCATCTCTAGTTATTTTTGTGCCATTGTAAGGGAATTTAAGACACTGATGATATGTGGAAGGGACCACCTTCATGGCATGAATCCATGGTCTACCTAGCAGAAGGTTATAAGGAAGGGTGAGATCCAAAACTTGGAACTTTGTCTCCATCACCGCAGGACCAATTCTGATAGGAAGTGTTACGACTCCCTTTGATTTTCTTTCCTCATCATCATAAGATTTAATGACAATACTCTTGGTCATGTCTACACATGCTTCTAAGATACCTAAAGCCTTAATTAGTTTTAAAGTGCATAGATTTAACCCTGCTCTTCCGTCTACCAAAACTCATCTAGCTTTGGTGTCATCAACAAGGACTTCTAGATGTAAAGGGTTGTTGTGGTTCGTCTTTTCAGTTGCATAGTCTTGTTCAGAAAATGTGGCATGGTGATTATTGGTCAAGTAGCCCACCATTTCCTAGAAATTATTGACATCAAGATCATTAGGGACGGTGGTGTTCTGTAAAGCCTTATCGAGGACAAATCGATGCTCAGGGAAAATACACAATAATTCCAAGATTGAGATTTGGGCTGGGGTCTTCCCCAACTGGTCAAGAAGGTTATATTGTAACTTGGAAGGTTGGGGTGTTTGTTGTGATGGAGGGCCTTGGATAGTGAACTTAGTACGACGAGTATTGACCGCACACTCAGGATTAGTATTGATAATAATGGTATTGATATTCTCATCGGCGGCGCGAAGGCAGTGAATGATTTTTCCACTATTATAATCGTGCTTGACATTGGCATAGTTGGCTAACATATTGGTCTTAGTACTCGAACTGGGGATAGTTCCTTTCCCATGGTCATGTAGTGGGTTAGAAAATACTTGATGATCAGTGTTTGATGACTTTTGTTTTTGTCCACTAACTTCAATAATTCTCCTTTCGACAAGATCCTGTATGATATTCTTCAGTTGTCGACAATTTTGTAGGTTATGTCCCTTAGTTCTATGATAATGACAAAAGGAATTGTCATCCCACCAAGCTGGTTTAAATTGTCCTGGATCGTATTATCTTGGTTCCTGCAGCTATATAAGATTATGTTGTAACAGTTGTTTGAACACCGACTCAATGGGTTCCCCTAAGGGAGTGAACTCACGTTTTTGAAATCTTCTTTGTTGTGGACTTTGAGTATTTTGGACCACGTTAGGAGGTTGATTGACAACATTAAGCGTGTTGGAAAAAGTATGAGGTCCTTGTAATGTGAGGAGGGGTCCTGCTTGTAGCGTTTTAGCATCAACCACCCCATCATTGGTGACATTTTTGTTGCGAGACCAAAATTTGCTTCTGTCAGTGGGGGTGTTTTGTACGATCGGGTTTTTATTGGATGTTGATGTCTTGAGTTCGCCCTTTTTGATGAGATCCTTCTCTATTATAACCCCTTTTTCCACTAGTTCTGAAAAAGACGTACAACAATGTACCCTTAAGTTACTCCTTATTTTCGCATGGAGGTTTTCTTGGAACATAGTAAATTTTTGTTTCTTAGGTATCTCGATAGGACACCGACTAGCTATAGTCCTCCATCTCTGGAAGAAAGCAATGAATGTTTCCCCTTCGTCTTGCGTTGTGTGACACAAGGTTGCTATATTTATCTCATGGTCTATGTTGATGGAGAATTGCTCCACAAATTTCTCAACCAGTTCACCCCAAGATCTAATGCCAGAATCTAGACCCGAAAACCATTCTAGTGCAATTCCTACAAGACTTCTTGGAAATAGCCTCATAAGATACGTGGGGTCATAAGCGACATCTATGCATATGGTAGAAAATTCCCTTATATGTTCTATTGGATTTCGTTTGCCATTGTACTTAGGGAGATTTGGTATGAAATATCTGTGAGGGAAAGGGGTCATGTACAATGATCTATCAAAGGGGAATGGGCATATGTCCTTTGTTGAAAATGATTTCTTAGTTGACACTGACATGTTATCCATTTGTGTTTGTAATGCATGCATTTTTTTTTTTGTAAGACATCAACTTGGGTCAAAGATGTGCTAGGGGGATTGTGTGGATCCGTGTATGTGTTCTAAAATCCAAAGTCTCATGATGGGTTTTGATTGAACGTTGGCATCTGAGGTGGATTTGGATTCAGAATGTTGGTAAATGTGTTTTGGTTTGGAATCTACATAAATTGGTGTTGACCTGGGATCTGTGTAAATGGATTCTGAGTACCACTTTGGGAAAAGGGGATCTGATTGGGAATTTGTGTAAATGATTGGTGTCTTGGAATCTGTGCAAATTGATCATGAGCACCGATCTGAGAGAATGGATTCTGATTCAAAATTTGTGTGAATGGATTCTGAGTACCAGTTTGGGAGAATGGATTCTGACTCAGAATTTGCGTGAACGAATTCTAATTGCCATATTGGAAGGAGGGAATGCCTACTGTTTGTGTAATCTATGGTATAGTACTAGTGACTGGAGCACTAGGTATGGCCGTTGACTGTGGTATGGTGCTCGTGATACTAGCGTTAGGTATGACCATTGACTGTGAACTTGTGACACCGACATAAGGTGTAGAGGATGAGGTTTTAGGCCTTTTACTCCCAACAAGAGGACCGAAGGGAGTGGATGATGAAGCCCCTATAGTGAAATTAAATCTCGATGTCATGCTAGATATACCAAATGGGGATGTATGGACTGTCGTACTCTGTGTAGGTGTGCTAGATGGAATAGTTGTGCTGACCTGAGGTATAGTATTACTAGTAGTCATGGTATTTGTCCCTTGTGTAGGTTGAGTTTGTAAGGTGCTGATATCAAATC